>CM073777.1:10222577-10285011 GCA_037158775.1 Hetaerina titia | reverse complement strand
CAAACCTCTCCCCTACCGAATCCTCAGAGCTAAATAACTTAATGAAAAATCCTAACATCATCATTACTTCCGCAGATAAAGGGCCAACGGTTGTGGTCTTAAACAGATCAGACTACATTAGGAAAGCTGAAGGACAACTCTCAGATACCTCTTCCTACCAGCAAATCCCCGAAGATCCAAATCCCGCACTTCAGGAGGACCTAATTGAACTTCTTAGTGCCAATGGGCCGAATGAGGGTCTATCTCCTTCAGACTTAGCCCTCCTCTCCCCTCCCCACCCACGCACTCCTCATTTCTATATCCTTCCGAAGATTCACAAGCCGGGTAATCCTGGTCGACCGATTTTATCCTCCCGTCACTCCCCAACAGAAAGAATCTCGGCATTTGTAGACCACTATCTCCAGCCGATTGTCCAGGCCCTACCATCATTCACTAAAGATTCCTACCATTTCCTATATAGGTTAAATTCTATCTCCCTCCCTCCAGATGCCGAGATCATTATGGCCACTTTAGACGCCACATCCCTATACACATCCATTCCCCACTTAGAAGGTCTCTCCGCCCTCCAACACTACCTCTCCCAACGCCCTGAGCCACACATCCACAGCACAGATTTTCTCCTCAGCCTTTCCGAGTTCATTCTTACCCGCAATTCCTTCTCCTTTAATGATAAATTCTACCTACAAATCAAGGGTTGTGCCATGGGTAGCAGGTTCAGCCCGTCCTATGCAAACCTCTTTCTTGGTCTCGCGGAGAATAAATTCCTGTCACAACAACCCCTGAAACCGCTATTGTGGCTCAGATATATTGACGATATTTTCCTTCTCTGGCCACATGGTCCTGATTCCCTGAAAACTTTCATTTCCAACCTTAATGCTTCGTCCTCTATCTCCTTCACGTCTACAGTTTCCTCCTCCCAAATCACCTTCCTAGATGTAAACATATCATTTATAGACCATAAGTTTCACATATCCGTATATATAAAACCCACAAACAAACAACAGTACTTACATTTGAACAGCTGTCACCCACACCACACCAAACGTTCCATTCCTTATTCCCTTTCCATAAGGGGACACAGAATATGCGATGACCCTGACTCCCTAGACAATTTCCTCATAAACTTACACCATTCCCTCCTCAAACGAGGTTATCCTGAATCCCTCCTGAATAAGAGGATCCGTAGACATACTTACACTCCCAGACCTTCCACCACCGCGAAAAACCACCCTCTTTCAATTTGCACAACGTTTCTTCCTGGCCTAGAATCTCTGCGTTCTATCCTTAAGGACCTCTATCCTATCCTCAAAAACCACAATTCCACCACCAACCTTTTCCCCAAATGTCCCTCTGTCACTTTCAAACGCCCCGCCAATCTATCAGATCTTCTAAAATCTACCAATCCACTTCTTAAATCCTCGCCCCGTTCCAAAATCACTCCCAGACCCTGCAATAAACCTAAATGCAAAACATGTCCTATTTTCCTAACCAGAATCCCATCCCTCTCCCACCCGCTCTTTAACTCTCTCCCACCAATTCCCTACTCCTCGTGTACCTCCAGCAATGTTGTCTACCTACTCAAGTGCCAACTTTGCCCTGCCTTTTACATTGGACAGTGTACCACACCCCTTAATATTAGAATCAATAATCATCGAGCCTCATGCAACAATTCCTCCCTTATTGGTATGCTTCCAATCCCCAAAAATGCCTCCGAACACAACACTACCTTTGACCAATGTTTTAAAGTAACCGTCTTAGCATCCCTTCCACACTCAGACCCTCCACTGAAACTCAAAACATTAGAGCTAGCTTTCATCTGGCTCTTGGATTCCTGGAATCGCCCAGGCAATAATATAAGACATTAATTGCCCCCTTTATCCATATAATTTCATCCCCCTCTGCCCCAAACAACTTTCATATCACCCCCTTTTTTTAAAATTCCCGCGCCACACACTACCCCTCCAAACCCCTCACCTCAAATGACTTTCCCCCCCATTTTTCCCCCTTTTCCTTTCTTTTCCCCTCTTTTCCCCTCTTTTTTCCCCCATTTTCCCCCTTCTCCTTCCTTCCACTGCTTTCGGGCTCTCCTCTGCCTCAGTTCTGTTCTTAATTCTTCTTGAGAAAGGTGGTTGCACCACCGAAAATTCGAGAAATAGTGAGTCCCTCTTTTATATGTTTTAGTTTCTGTGTTTGCTATGACTATTTAGTGAATTAATATACATACATACATATACATATACATATATATATATATATATATTTATTTATATATAACTTAGAACGTAACACACAGCACGAGAACACATAAAAAGAACACTGACAAAAATATATCTTGACAATTTCGACGGACTCGAACTCCGTCTGAGAGAGAGATATGACTCAGTCACATTTAACCTTCCGAAGAAGACGGAGTTCGAGTCCGTCGAAATTATCAACATATTCTTGTGAGTGTTCTTTTTGTGTGTTCTCGTGCTGTGTGTTACGTTCTAAGTATATATATATATATAACCATAAACACACACACACACACACACATATATATATATATATATATATATATATATATATATATATATATATATATAACCATAAACACAGTAATCAACCCGAAGGTCGGTTTAGTAGGTGATGGTAGAGCTCACCCATGTACCAAGCCCGACGGCGTGTGAATGTTCACACATCAGGGTAGGGAGCCAGTTCCTTTCCCTGTGCCGGCTATGGTTGCCCAGCAAGATCTGGTACCCGAAAAATCAACTAGCTTGGGAGGAGCTGCAGGTGCCCAAAGTGCCTTGTCCGGGAATCGAACCCGGGACCCTCTGGTCAGCAGTCCAACGCTCTACCCGCTAGACCACCGCGACCCATATACATATATATATATACATATATATATATATATATATATATATATATATATATATATATATATATATATATATATATATATATATATATATATATATATATCTTTTTCTTTTAATGACAATTTTTACCTCCAAATCAAGGGCTGTGCCATGGGAAGTAGATTCAGCCCGTCATACGCTAACCTCCACCTCGGTGTCCTGGAAGAGAAGTTCCTTTCCAGTTACCCTCTTAAACCCCTTCTGCGGCTCCGGTACATTGATGACATCTTTCTACTCTGGCCACACATCATAGACCCCCTCAATTCCTTCATCTCCCAACATAATGATTCCTCGTCTCTTTCTTTCACTTCCAACATCTCATCATCACAGATCACATTCATTGATGTAAATATTTCCCTAGCTAACAACAAATTTCTAACCTCCGCACATACTAAACCTACTAACAAACAACAATACCTTCATTTTAACAGCTGCCACCTCTACCACACCAAACCCTCCCTCCCTTACTCCCTCTCTATCCGCGGGCAACGCATTTGCAACCATCCCGAATCCCTCAACAAATACCTCAACAACCTTCACCATTCCCTCCTCCAACGGGGATACCCAGATTCTCTCCTTCACAAAAAATCCTAAAACAATCCTACACCCCAATCCTCCCTCAACCACAGACTCCCACACTCTCTCAATATGCACCACCTACTTCCCTGGCATCCAGTCCCTTAAATTCATCTTCCAAGACCTGTACCCCATCCTCAAAAATCACAACGTTTCGTCCAACATTCTTCCTAAATGCCCTTCTGTTACTTTCAAACGGCCCGCCAAACTATCAGATCTCCTTAAATCCACCAAGCCACTTTCTAAATCCCTTCCCACCCCCAGAATCACACCCACTCCGTACTTGCGAGCTAGATGCAAAACTTGTCCTATTTTCACCACTCCACCCCTCTCCATCCCACCTTTTAACTCTCTTCCGCCCTTCCCCCACTCGTCATGCATATTTCAGAATGTAATCTATATTCTGACTTGCAAACTCTGCCCGACATTTTATATAGGCCAGTGCTCTACACCCCTGAACCTCAGGGTGAACAATCATCGCGCCTCATGTAATCCCTCCTCCCCGTCCGCGGGTCTTCCCATCCCAAAACGTGCCTCCCACTCCAACACCCCCTTCAACCACTGTTACAATCTTTCCGTGCTAGCATCCCTTCCCCCATCCGATAACTCTATAAAATTTAAAACAATGGAATTGGCATTTATATGGCTGTGTAAAGCCTATCAACATCCGGGTCTCAATGTCGTTCACTAAATGGGGGGCTTGGGCTGGGGTGGATGGAGGTGGATTTGTTTCTTGCGAGGTGGTGGGACAATTTATTCATCCGCATACATTTTGTCATCCTTGTCCTGGGTTTTGACTTGTCAAGCCCTTATGATGACTTGGTGAGTTGATGCCTTGGTCATGGGTGTTGTGGGATCTGTGGATGAATTGTTAGTTTTCTGTGCCGCTTGTTACTATTTCCGCATCCTCCTTTTTCCATCTCCGCTCCCCTCTGGCCTCCCTTTCCCCCTCCATAACCTCCTCAGTCATATCTTATCTTCCGAAGAAGGCGGAGCTCGAGTCCGTCGAAATTATCAAGAAATTATTGTGAGTGTTCTTTTTATGTGTTCTCGTGCTGTGTGTTACTGTCAAAGTTATATATATATATATATATATATATATATATATATATATATATATAGATATATGCGGGTCGCGGTGGTCTAGTGGGTAGAGCGTTGGACTACTGACCGGAGGGTCCCGGGTTCGATTCCCGGGCAAGGTACTTAGGCACCTGCAGCTCCACCCAAGCTAGTTGATTTTTCGGGTACCAGATCTTTCTGGGAAACCATAACCGGCACAGGGAAAGGAACTGCCCCCCCTACCCTGATGTGTTAATATTCACACGCCGTATAGGGCTTGGTACATGGGTGAGCTCTACCATCACCTACTAAACCGAACTTCGGGTTGATTACTGTGTTTATGGTATATATATATACATATAACTTATATAACTTTTCGAAGGCACAATAGAACACAGAATAAAACAGGACACTCACACTGTAGATGATTTAATCTTTCGGCCCACTCCGAGGCCTTCTTCAGGTCAGACCTGAAGAAGGCCTCGGAGTGGGCCGAAAGCTTAAATCATCTACAGTGTGAGTGTCCTTTTACGTGTTCTGTTTTATTCTGTGTTCTATTGTGCCGTCCAAAAGGTTTATTGCTCTCGTGAGTACTTCCGCATCATCGATATATATATATATATATATATATATATATATATATATATGTGGGTGTGTATATTCACTTTTCTGGAAAAGCCACGAACGTGCACAATGAAACTCACTAAATAGTCACAGCAAACACAGAAACCAAAACACACAAAAGAGGGACTCACTAGTGCTCGAATTTTCGGTGGTGCAACCACCTTTTTCAAGAGGAATTTGGTTTCTGTTTTTGCTGTGACTATTTAGTGAGTTTCATATATATATATATATATATATATATATATATATATATATATATATATATATATATATATATATATATGGGATAGCACTAGCGAAAAAACACAGAAACACACACAAAACTCGTACGTATTCATAATTTTCGTCAGTCAAACCACCTTTTTTTCCCAGAGGAAGTTCGTTTGACCACCGCTTTGGCGACCTATGTTGATAAAAGATAAGATAAGCATAAAATATAGATAAGCAAACCTTTGCTACTCCGGAAACCATAAGATTTCTAACGATCCTTCATTTATCAAAATGAGTGAAATTTTTTGCTGCTACGACAGAATAAACAAGCTGACATACGTACATGACAACATAAATTTAGACATTTGCATAAAATCACGCTCCGTTCCTAAATTAAGCCCGTACAATGGGAACCTATTGACTGAGAGTGAGACTTCTAAAAAGAAAGCTCCGAAATGATCGATTAAATTCCTTTCTAGGGACCTTTCCACGGCCTTATATGTACTGGCGTGTGGTTGCTTTGTTTTGGCACGCGTATACCTCGGGCTGAAAACAGGGCTCGCTGATCGCGAAGACATAGAACTTATCCCCGTGGTAGTGACCCGTAGAGAGATCTGGAGGCACACTTCCGAAACTCTGAATTCAACCGACTCGAGAATTACCTATGTTACCCCACTTATCTTTAACTGTTAACAGAGATCTTGCCTTCTTACTTCCCGAAAATAACTTAACCTTGCTGTATAGCGCACCAATTTCACCCTTCTTCTGTAAACTTTCCATATCCTCGAATTGCGTTTTCCACCATTCTTCTTTTGATGTATTTGTGGCCCTTCTTAATTTATTGTCTAACTCTTTGTACCTCATTTTGCCTAACTTTGGGTTTACATTCTTCCATCTTCTTCTCTCATCCATCTTTGCAATCATCTCATCCGTTACCCATGGTTTTCTTATCCTTTTCCCGTTAACGGTTCCTATAGTGTCTTTTGCGGCTTTTGAAATCACTGTCTTGATACATTCCCATTTTTCTTCGATAGTACTCAGCTCTTTACCGTCATCCATCATTTCCTTAACAGTCTGCTGATACTCCTTCCTCGTTAATCCATTTAATGCTTCTACATTCCATTTCCTAACCCGCCGGCCTTGCCTTATCTTCTTGAAACGGACGTTACATTTCATAACAACTAAAATGTTGTCAGAGTCCGCATCCGCTCCCGGGAAACTGTGTGAATTTATCACACTGTTCCTAAACCTGTGCCTAATCATAATATAATCTAACTGATACCTTTCCTAGTCACCTGGCATTTTCCATGTATACCTACGCCTTTTGTGGTGTCTAAACCATGTGTTAGTGATGACTAACCCCTGTCTCCTGCAGAATTCTTCTTTCTCTCCGCGTTCATTCCTCGTGCCTAAGCCATAGTCCCCCACCTCACCATCCTCTCTTCCTTTGCCTACCGCCTCATTCCAATCTCCCATCACTATCAAATGACAGTGAGTAAGGAAGTTTTTTTGACTGGCATACGCTAACATATTTAAAAAAATATAACACACTCGTTTTTGAATTATTAATTTCCAGAAGTGTTTTTTAAATATTGAGAGAATAGTTTGATTTCGACATTTATCAACTGAATGTGCCCTGGGCAATGCGGCAAACTGTCGACCATATGAATAAACAATTGGTGAAGCTGATCAGGGAACAATATAAGCCTTCGAGACATGGTACTTTCAACAGTATACCATGCCGAATCAAGAAATATGGGGAACACGGCGAAATTACTATTTTTAAAAGCCAATGAAGAATGTATTACTGATCACAAATTGCATTGTTGAACCAGAAGGACTGGGCACACGTTGAGAGCACTGGAATTGATATATCGGAACATTGGAGAAAAGATATTGTTGCAATTGCGACACAAGGAGGACTGTTTGCGACTTGCGTACGTAAGCTATGCAACAACGAGATATTTAAATACCACGAAGGAGAAGAGTCACAAATGAATGGGCTGAATTGCTAAAATATGATAAAGAAGTTACATCTCATCAATGGTTGAAGAAAATAAGCAACGGCAGAAAAAAATGGCGATTTTGACAAAACTATGCCAAGTATTTCTGCTTGAAGAGTTAAATACCGACTGAAAATGGGATTGGTCGAGACAAATGGGAGCGGTCTATGAAAAAAAATATAGAGCACACTTCTCTAGGGATGCTAGCCAGGAACAATGGAAACATATTTCTACAGAAGAATACTGAAAATGAAATGAAATACGCACGGTGTGGTTGAAAAGGAGAAGGGAGATCACTTGCTGATAATACCCTGAGGAAGCAGGATAGTTTGCCTAAGAAAATGACAAAGCTGGGAGACAGAGGGAGAAAGAAAACATTGCAGAGGAAAATGTTAAATATTACTGTCGGGCCATCTATCTTACTTATTTTTAAATGCACTGGACAACCATGGTTGCATGTGTGTGGCGGGAATTGGCGGAGGAGAAAAGAGGATTTAATTATGAAGTTATGAAATGATTGGAAACCTGAAAAGACAGCCAGGAGAGCTGTCATGAACGTACTTCGTTAATGATTTATCAATTATTGCATTGATAACCAATGCTTGTAATTGGGAAACGACAGTGGATTGTGTTTAAATGAACATTCAGATTGAAACGCTTTTGAAATATTCATTGAATTTGAGCTACAATAAATATCCAGCAATCGGAGAAACTTTTAATTCTAAATAATTGATGTGGCTGTGTTATCAGAAGACTCTAAACCTCATCAAGGGAAATCACGGAGTGGAACACTCCAGTACAACCACACGTCTGGAAATTTTAAAGCATTTGTCGAGGCATAGCATTCATGGGCCACTAGAGTTACGTTTGTTACGTGGTTCCACGTCAACGACGCTGCTACTATAGGAGGGAGACGTAAATCTTCATGGGCCATAAAAGGACTGGAATCGAGAAATACATTAAGGGAGAGTGGGCAGTTGCGATTGCGTAAGTGGCTTAAGAAAACGACGAGTAAGTCCTTTAAATTATCATAAGTTCCTGTTCATTAGACTACGAAAACTTGATGGCACGTTCGATGCAAACGTTTAAGAATGGAAGAAATTAATTATGGATTAGTAAGTGCTTATTATTTGTTCAAAATTTCTTCAGCCATGACTTCGTTTTCGAAGAAGCGACAAGACCTTATGGTTCAATTGTCAACACTTAGTACCCTTAACTGTTAAAATAATGATGTAGTTAGTTCATGATCAACATATCGTACATTACATACCCAATTACGGTAATAATGCACCCAAAAAATTAAATGAAAACAGTGGTGTGATCATTCCTACCTTTGAAAATTGGATTTCCCGCTTATTTCCTTTATTGGGGCCATCCGCCGAAAAACAATTTCGAAGTACAACAATTACTCTCTCTCTGCGTTAACAGTAATAATACGAAACGGCAAACGTAGAAAAAATGCTTCAGTAACACAAACTCACGGCATGTCTTCCTGAAGGAACGCTTTTGGGGAATGAAAAGGCAAAGTTATGGAGTCGCAGACACAACCCGAGAACACATCCGATCCTGGATCCGCCGCAAGCTGATGCAAAGCGTGGCGAAAGACATTCGCGGAGAGGGGGAAACGAGGGGCAGGGTGTGGCGGAGGCTGCAATGGATGGTCCAGCCGCCAGGGCCGCTCCCTCGTGATTTATAGAGGGGAGTGGAGGCGAAGCTGGTAATGGATAGGGGCGGTGATGGAAGGGGACCGACTGGCGGCCCCCGGGCCTCTCTGCTGCCCTGCTTCGGAGTGATAAGTAGGGTTTTAGGAAAGGGGGGCGCGGAGAGGGCCCTGGTAAGGGCGTCTAACCCCCGCGCGCGCAGTGCCGCCGATGCAGGAAAGCGCACTTGCCCCCACCCTTCCCAGAGAGTCTGAAATTCCGCTGAGCATGCCGTCCGCGTTTCCCGGCGCATTTCCATGGAAAGCGGGAGGGATTGCACGCACCATCGCAATACCACGCACCAATCCGCAGTAAATTTCGAGGCCTTCTTTTAAAGGAAACTTGACCGCCGAGTTCGTCCTCTAAGTATGAGCTAATCAAGCGCGGATTTACCTACTTAACTGCAGTGTGCGTACAAAGCCATCTGGTACAAGATTACTGGTACAAGATTCTGGTACCCTTAAGGGAATAGACAGACTCCACTACAAAAGTAATGCGCATTCCCTGGGAAAAAATAGATTTCTTGACTTACGTATTTGTACAAATGCTTCAAATTCTTAAAAATACTCTTCTTCTACATCAATAATACACTTGCAGAGACGTGTCTGACACGCCTAAGAAGGCACCCTGAAACTCATTTCGACGGAAAACCCACTCAGAAACGTTGAGTAAAATGCTTTTTAATGTTTTCCACGGTCTCCCAATGCTTTCCTTTCAGCTCTCTACTTAGTTGGGGAAACAATTAAAAAGTCGCTCATAGCCAAGTTTGGACTGTAAGGGGGCTGGGGACCACCGGGGTAGGAAGTTCGTAACGATGAAGAATGTGTGGTTTGGGGACATTGAAATGGAGGATGTCTTTCCGTGATATAAAGTCGAAAAACACACGCCACGCAGAGAAACGTTTTTCCGCTCAGAATGCTCGAATCCAACTGGCGACCGGCTGCGCTGGTAGGGCAAACCCCCCACCACATTTCCCAAACGGTGTCACCGCGCTTCCATGGATATTCGCGTCACATTAAAATCATGCGTAATACTTTAGTAATGGACCGTGTACACACGAAAACGTTTTGAAAATCCAGACGATTAGACGCCAGCTGCAAAGGAAGAAAATACCACGGTCATTGAAGCTAGGAAAGCGTGTATGTTAGAATTTTACTCTTAAGTCAAACCCATAAATATTACATCGAAGTGCAGAGGTTTATTTTCCGAGAACTTGAGAGTGATATTTTTTACGGTTAAAAGGGAAAAAAATCTCCTAAACTGCTTGGGTCTGATTGCGAAAAGAACAAAATTTATATTAACCAGAGTATTTAAAGTAATCATATGTGTTAATTCGTGATTATTGAAATCGTCACGTATCTTTTCGGCTGCATGAAACGAGGATAGTTACAGTTTTTGGAATCACTCGATCAGTTTTCTTACCAATTTGATCACTGGAAAGGTTCTATTGCATATTTAATCTTGTTTTAGGGTCCGTAATCCATTATTATGGCGGTCAATAGATAGATATTTTCAACAAAATCGCAAATTATTTTGAATATAAACTTTTTTGCGGAATTTCATCGCAAATTTTCCGTGTGTTGCCACGAACGTGGGCGTTTAAATATTCCCCTTATGTTAAATGATTTCCGCCCGCAGGGCCATTAAAAAGAACGTTTCCCTCTCGCTTTGCCCCTAGGCACTTGCAATGAATCACTTGCAACAGATGACGTGTTTAGGATTTGAGTAGAGGTGCATGATTGACGTGCCGCGTAAATGGGGTGTCGAATGAGTTTCCTGCTGCCTCCGCAGCGTGTGGTTGGCGCTTTTACTCGCATGGTCACTCTCGGAAGGACCGAAAAATGGAGACGCGCGTAGGCTTACCCTTTAACTGCGTCTTCTGCCTGGGCACGCTGCCTCATTAACTGCGACGGGCCTCACGTGTTACACCGAGAGACTGGTTGCGTAGTTTGGGCGTCCGACCGCCAAAGAGGAAGTGCAAGCTTGCTGCTCGGGAATTTCATCGACTTTTCATGGCGTGTATCACGAGAAGTAATTAAAGGAAGAGGGTCCAGTAGTTCAGGAGGGACAGAAAAATAGTCCCGATGATAGAAGAAAATATTTTAATATTATTATATATTTATATACACTTTAATATTATTATAAAAATCCAACGTAAAAACCAAGTGGTTAGGGATGTTGCGGTTGGTAACGTGCTGGCTTCCCACCCAGAGGTTCCGGGTTCGAATACTGTAACCGGCAGATATTTTTCAGTGGTATCCCCATCCCTAATTGAGGTTCTTTGTGGAGGAAGCGTTGAGTAAGCACGCCGTCCGTCAGTTGGCACGTTAAGGTGTGTGCCCTTTGGCACCTTTCCTTATTAAGAGTAAGGTATTTCGAAAATAAAAAAGGTAGTACTGCAGATGTTCGAGAGGCAGCGAGATGGCGAAGCTGATATGGAAGGCAGAACAGAACGCTCAAGTGAACTCGAAAGAGGAAGGAAGACTAGATAGCAAAAATCGCTGAAGAATGAAAAAAAATGATATTGAACTTAAGACAATAAGCCTTTGCAATGTATAAGACTTCGTCGTTGCTCACTACCTAACTTTTTGTAGGTGCATGGCCTATTATGAAAGTAATGCGCATGCTTTTATTGTGATGCGACCATCCATGGCAGCGCTGTAAAACTTGTCAAGAAATTTGGGTCTGCCCTACCACGGAAGCCGTTGGCTTGTTTGCTTCGAGCAGTCTGAGCGGAATGACTTTCCTCCGCGTGAAGTGTGTTTTTCGACTTTGTTACACGGCAAAGACACGGTCAAGCTCTACTATGGCAATGCCCCCAGCCACAAGTCCTTCATCGTTACCGACTTCCTGGACCGTGGTACCCAGCCCCCTTACTGTCCCCAATTGGCCCCGGGCGATTTTTTTGTTTCCCCGACTGAAGAGAAAGTGAGCTGAAAGGAAAGTATTGAGAGACCGTGGAAAAATCCAAAAGCATGTTACCAAACGTTCCTGAGAGGGAGACATTCTCGTCGAGAGGAGTTTCAGAGTGCCTTCTTAGGCGTGGCAGACACGTCTCCGCAAGTGCGTTATTGATGCAGGGGGAGAGTATTTTGAAGAATTTTAAGCATTTGTACAAATACTTGAATCAATAAATCTATTTTTCCCAGAAAATGGGCATTACTTTTACTGTGGCATTGTAGACCAGGAAAAAAAAATAATGAAAACAGAAAAATGTAACTAAAAATAGAGAAACGAGTATAGGTGGGTACTGAGTACTGGTCCGCTCTCTACGCAGGAAAGAACGCAGAGAACACGGAAGTCAAACAAAATCAATACATCCCGCCCAGTTCTCCAAAACTTTGTCCTATTTCCATTATTCCGAGAGAATTAAAGCCCTCCAATTCCTTCGACAGCTTTTCCCCGCAGAGACTTTTTCTCTCTCTCTTTCGAAAGTTTAACAATCCTGGAAGTTGGGGGAACTCGCGCCCAAAAATAAACACTTTTTCAATCAAAGAGCAATAGGAAAATGGTTGCTTTGGCTCGTGCCCCCAATCGTTCACACGTAATCGAGGAAGTATCATTCCGGCTTTCCATTTCCTCACCACCATCGCATCAACTCCGGCGCCTATAGCGAAAATGAATCGGGTGAACCTTCAATGTGTTCGAACTACCCACGTCATCGCGTCGGCAAACGAGAGAGGCATTGACCAGAGGAAGGCCTCCGCTTCAAACGCGACCGCCACTCGCCTGGCGGAACTGAATCTAAAAAAAATGGCACGGGGTCGAAAGAAAATAACTTTCTTCATGACTCGAGATCAATTCGACAGGGTCCACTTTACAAATAATGCGCATTCTCTAGGAAAAATAGATTTATTGAATTACGTACTTGCACAAATGCTTGATATTCTTCAAGATACACTCTTCCCCTGCATCAATACACTTCCATGGAAACGTGTCTGCCACGCCTGGAAGTCACCCTGAAACTCCTCTCGACGGGAATGTCTCTCAGGAACGTTGACTAACATGATTTTTGGATATATTCCATGTGGTCTCCAAATGCTTTCCCCTTTCAGCTCTCTCTCGCTTCAGTAAACGGGGAAACTAAAAAAAAGTCGCACGGAACCAAAACTGCAAGGGGGCTCGGGGACCACAGGAATGGTGCTCCGGGCAAGAAAGTTGATAACAATGCTGGACGTGTGGCTGGGGACATTGCATTGGAGGAACTTCACCGTGTCTTTGCCGTGTAACAAAGTCGAAAACACACTTCACGCGGAGGCAAGTCTTTCCGTTCAGACTACTCGAAGAAAACTGGCGACCGGCCTCGTTGTAAGGGCAGACTCCCCACAATATTTCCCGACCGGGTTTACCAGGCGGCCATGGATAGCCGCGTCACAATAAAATCATGCGCATTACTTTCATAATGTATTACGTTGCATGATCGAAAAAAGATACAAACAACGAATGAGAAAGAGAGAGATAGAGCAAAAGACGGGGCCGCCAGCAAGACGGGAAGTGAGCAAGCGATCGTTTATCTCAGATATTTTTCATAGGCCTTTCAATTATACGACGGGAGAGAAAGGGAGTAGGTTAGCAGGTAGCAAAACAGGAAATTCCCCTGGACATTCCTTCATCCAACTTGAGGGAGAACCGCATTTCGGGCACGAATCTCTCTTACGCCTTCCAAAGACCTCTAATATCCAATACTATTGAAATTCAATTCTCAAGCAGAAGGTGAAGTGATTGAGGAAAGTTTAGAACTTCCGATTTGCCGTTTTTCCCTTACAATTCACTTCGGGAGTCATTCTTTTTTTTCCTTCCTGGGAAGAAAGCATTATTAATTTGGTGTGTTACTTCCAGGGAAAATGCTTCAGAAAAATGGTAGCGTCGAAAGGGGTGTCAAATCAGCAGCCAACCTTAACATGCTTGCCTTTCCACAGAACTCGCTACGTGCTGGACACGAACATCCCACGATTCCGGTTCACGTGACGGGTTATATCGCTTGGAGAGGTTGAATTGAGCGCGGTTGAGACGCTGAAAATTGAAAATCATTCTCCAAATAAGCGACGCAATTTTTTTCATTTTTCCTAATCAAAATGAAATTGTTTCAACACGAGAAACATAATATAAAACTGCGAAAAATCAATCAATATAAAATTTTGGTGGTCTTTAAAATAACTAGTTACGCAACTGAGAGATGTCGTAGTCGAGTGAAAGGAGGCTACTGACTGAAGGGCCCGAGTTCGATACCTTGTGACACGTCTGAAGACCTTCACCCAAATGGGCTATTTTTCGTTTAACTGATGTAGCTGAGAAAGTACATGCCAAACAGCTTGAATAACTAACCCTTTACCCTGATCTGAGCATCTTAAGAACTTTTGCGCTTAGTTTTGGCGAACTCTACCCACAAATATGAAAATAACCTTCTGTTTAATTTTTTTGTTCTTCTTCCAAGGCACATACTGACAATATGCAGCGAACTTGTAGCCCTCTCAGAACTTAAATGAACGCAGACAGAGGGTATCAAAGCGAAATTGTGATTAAACCTTTTAATATCATTTCATCATTCACTCAGGATATTACGCTGTATTTGCTATAATAATGTGTTAAGTTAATTACATTTTCATAATAAGTACTCGGTTACGAAATATATCATGATAAAGACTATCTATGCTATAGAATCAGTGAAATTTTTGCAAAAGGATGTTGAACCTTTACGAATTAGCAAAATTGCATGATTAAGGAATCACATGTATTAAAGCTACAATGGAATGAAATTTTGAATACAACCGCAAACAGTACATAGCATTTTGGCAGTTAAATGCACATAAAAACGAGATTTGAAAGGAGTCGAAAAAGAGGAAAAAAATCAATATCAAATAATAAAAACATCAGCTGAATAACATACTACGAGACAGAAAAGTCTATTGATGAATTAAAAAAGAAAACACCAATATTGGAGACCAGCTATTCATCATTCAGCGTGAATTAAATTAATTCCATTAATGCCAATATATAATCTCTAATAAAAAATACCATCAAAGAAAATTCATTAAAATGTCCTCGTAAGGGTATCAAAGGTAAGAATATGCTACCAATCGGAACGGATGGATGGCGATAATAAATGAAATAGTAACAAAACCCCTATGCATAAAAATCACGCAGTCATGCTAATGTAATCTTTAATGACTGGATTAGATGACATTAGATGACTTATACTGATGAAAACCTTCCGATAATCCCTCTTACTATAATGCAAAAAAAGGTTTCATTGAAACAAATATATTTTCTCGAACCGACGAGGAAGAATGTCAGCCATTACGGATTGACTTTCGAAAACTTCATCATTTCCCTCTGTTCTTGCATTGGCGAAAACTACGAACGGAAAAATGACGAACCCGAAATGCTGAGAAAAATAGGGAAACCTTGGTTTACATTTTGAATATCAGTGTTACGTGAAATATTTAGAGTTATAATGCTATTAACTAGTATTTGCAATCAAAGAGTGCAAAATTAAACACCACTGGGCTATGATAACACAGGCCTACAAAAAAATTTTTTTTTGGTGCTGGGAATCTTTGTGTTGATTTAACTATATTTGTAGAGCTAAATCCAAATATGAAATCCGTTTTTATTTAACAGCTCTACTTTTTTAGATATGGCACATCTTACGATTAGTTGTTTTAATATTTGATATATTCCGGAAAATAATTTTCAAAGTTAAATAAATCTATAAGTATACATGGGAATATATGGTAAAAGAAAATAGGAAAAATATTACAGACTTTGTGAAACGTGCATACTTGGGATATTTTGGTGTTAAGCTTGGTGACCAAGATAAAACATGGGCACCGCATTTTGTGTGTAAAACATGTAATGAACATCTGCGGCAATGGACAACAGGACAAAGGAAAAGTCTAAAATTTGGTGTGCCAATGGTGTGGAGAGAACCTGTGAACCATATTGACGACTCTTATTTTTGCATAGTAAATGTTTCGGGAATTAATCGAAAAAATCGCCACAAGTGGCCATATCCAGATTTGCCTTCAGCTAAACGCCCGGTACCCCATTCAGAAGAAATACCGATCCCAATATTTCAGACATTACCAGATATATCTAAGGAAGAATTTGAGTTATTTGAAAACATTTCTCATTCTATTGACGATAGTGGCAGTGACTACGAGGGTGTATCAACAATTCCTCAACTATTTAATCAAGATGAACTAAGCGATCTTTATTTATTTACATAAACTTCGTTGCAATTAGGCAACCTTCCTGGTGGCAACGGTCCAGTCTGATCACTGGTCACTCTTACAATGCACATACATACACACACAAGAAGAACAGATATGAGACAAAATGCTCGTATATTCAATGACACTTTTAAGATTACCGACCTCTCCTTTACCATCACACAAGGATTAGGTGTACACCACACGAGTACATACTACGCACCGTCCATCGCCACACTTCGTCCGTAATCACGTACTCTTCAATTTCATATACTGTTCAAAATCGCGTCCCGTTAACACATTATTCATAACACAAGTACATACGGTTTTATCAAGTACATTTCTCACTCACACGTTTTTAAGAGGAGCATACACCTCGTTTTAAATTTATTTAATGAATAAGGTAAGGACTTAAAGATATCCTCAGGTAACTCATTCCATTCTTTTATTCCACGATTGAGGAAGGAGTTTTTTTTAATGTTTGTTTTGTGCCCTCTATGTTTTATTTTGAACTGATGGTCCTTCCGCCCAATGTAATTTGGTTTGTCTAATCTTTCTGAGAGCTCCTCCCACCCCTTCTCTTTATTTACTATCTTGAACATCCCACAGAGCCTGTTCAGCTTCCTTCTGAGTCGGAGCGGTGTCCATCCTAGTGTCTCTAACATTTCCGTCACACTATCTGTCCTGTTATGTCTTCCTAGAGCGTACCCAGCTGCCTTTCTCTGTACTTTCTCAAGCTTATTTATATGCACCTTTACCATAGGGTCCCATACTGTTGTTGCGTTATTGGTCTTACAACTGAAGTGTATGCTAATTCTTTAGTGGATTTGTTGCTCCCCTTAAGGTTCCTCATGACCCAGTGTAGTTTTAAAAGCCTTACCTGCCACCTTATCTATATGATGTCCCCATTCTAAGTTAGCTGTGAGATAGACACCTAAATATTTACATTTCTCAACTCTTACTAGATTTTCACCTAACAAGTTATAATCTCTATTTTCCCTTCTCCTTTTCCTACTAAATGTTATTAGTTTATACTTTTTTGTGTTTACACCCATCTTATTATTAGTAATCCATTCCGATACTCTGTTTAGATCATCCTGAAATATATCACTATCCCTGTTGTCTTTTATTTTTCTATATATTGTACAGTCATCTGCAAAGAGACGAATGTTACATTCTGCTTCCTTACCTATGTCATTGATATAGGATAGGAACAGTATCGGGCCCAGTACACTACCTTGGGGGACGCCATCGTCACTATTGATTCTTGAGAATATTCTTCTCCTACCCTGACCCTTTGGGTTCTCTCCCTGAGAAACTCTTTTAACCAGGACTTAACTTTTGGGTCAATGTTCATCTGTCGTACTTTATTTAGTAACATCATGTGAGATTGTGTCAAAAGCTTTTTTAAAGTCAATTACCACTGCGTCTATTTCTCCTCCATCATCTATTACCTCAGCTATATCTTGGCATAGACCTAGTAATCTATCTTGCTAGAGAACTGAACTTATCGAAGGAAGCATCCGAACTACTAGCATCAAGACTGCATGAAAAGAATTTACTGCAACCCGGTACAAAAATAAGTTTTTATCGCACAAGGGAAAAGGACATGCTACCCTTCTTTACTCAAGAGGACAATCTTACATTTTGTTTAGACGTTAAGGGTCTTTTGGAAGAAATGGGACTTCTATCACAATATGATGCTAGTGATTGGCGTTTGTTCATTGATAGCTCCAAGCGTAGTTTAAAATGTGTACTTCTTCACAATGGTAACAGGTTTGGCGCAATACCAATCACTCATTCAACTAAAATGAAAGAAGAATACGATACAATAGCATTGGTCTTACAGAAGATAAAATACCAGGAACATCGCTGGGTGATTTGTGTAGATTTAAAAATGGCGAACTTTCTTCTTGGGCAGCAAAGTGGCTACACAAAATATCCTTGTTTCTTGTGCCTCTGGGATAGCAGGGACAGACAAAACCACTGGATTAAGAAGGAGTGGCCTAAGAGAGAAAACTTGGTTGTTGGGAAGGAAAACATCATTGCTGAATCTTTAGTTGAAAGAGAGAAAATCATCTTACCGCCTCTACATATTAAACTAGGCCTAATGAAGCAATTTGTAAAGGCTCTTGACAAGGATGGACCATGTTTCGGCTACTTAAGACTAAAGATGCCCCATATAAGTATTGAAAAACTTAAAGCTGGTATTTTTGAGGGGCCACAAATCAGACAACTTACAAAGGATCCTGCTTTTGTCGAGTCAATGAATGAGATTGAAAAAATTAGTTGGATGTCATTTGTTGAGGTAATAAAAAAATTTCTAGGAAATCACAAAAGTGAAAATCATATTGAGCTGGTAAACATTATGCTCAGTAACTTCAAATCACTTGGATGTAATATGAGCACAAAAGTTCACTACCTACACAGCCACTTAGACAATTTTCTTGGAAATTTAGGATACACAAGTGAAGAACAAGGTGAAAGATTTCACCGGGATATAAAAACAATGGAAACTCGCTACCAAGGAAGATGGGATAACCATATGATGGCAGATTACTGCTGGTGCTTAAAAGGAGACTGTCTGAACACAGTGCACTCAAGAAAATCGCGCAAAAGAAGCTTCCGATGTGTTTAGTGATGTTTTTATGTATTTTTTGCTTTTCAATTTGTTTTATTACAGTAAAAAATGTTAGTATTTGTGTTCAATTGTATTGTAAAATTCTGCTGTGTTTGTGGGTGATTTAACAGCCCTATAATTAAATTAAGACTTTTTATTTAGTGGGTTTTATAATTAATATAATATTCCCATATCATCATGTAGAAGATTTTTACGTAAGTAGCAACATATCTATATCTTGAAAACTATAGCTGATAGGAAAAAACTAGTGTCATAATTGGATTCAGCACCCCAATTGTTCTTTAAATCAGCATTAAAAGCTCCGGCACCAAAACCACTGTTGGCCTGTGTTATTAATATAATATTCCCATATCATCATGTAGAAGATTTTTTTACGTAAGTAACAACATATCTATATCTTGAAAACTATAGCTGATAGGAAAAAACTTGTGTCATAATTGGATTCAGCACCCCAATTGTTCTTTAAATCAACATCAAAAGCTCCGGCACCAAAACCACTGTTGGCCTGTGTAATTTAATAACGGTTCAAAAAGATGGCACTGGAATGGATGCTACGGAAGAGTAGTAATGAAAAGGTTATAGTGACGTTAAAAAGCCGAATGGCACTTGCCTATCATGAAATACAGCACGCAACGCACTAAAATAACACATGGAAAAGCAACTAAACCTAGAAAATAGGGTCAGTATTGAAGTAATCAATGTACAGAAAGCGCGCGTTAATAGCATGGAAGTTGGTGTCCGACCCCATTAACGAAGCGTCAACTACGAAATCTACCCCCACAAATATGAAAATCAATTCACCTGGGGCGCTGACAGAATTCGCTAAAAAGGGAATTCCTTCTTCCAGGAGGAGCGCCTTTGATTACCCGGAGTAGAACGAAAGGAGAAAGCAGAAGGGGTAGAGCGGCGTTGGCATGTAATTAGGAAAAAAAGAGAAAAGCGCGAAAGAAATCAATCAGTCGTCTCAGGTTGATTAGGGGAGGGCGTGTGTGTTTCGGAGGCTGGGTAAATAATCGTTTGATCGTGGCTCGGTAGTTATGGGCGTCAATTCCGAGAGATTTGTTGATACCGTGCACAGGCCATAAAAAAAGACGACATTCGAAGAAGGGGACTTTCACGTCATGCTGGCCGTGATAAGCGATAAAAAGTTTACGGGAGTGCAATAAATCAAAGAAAAAATACATTTAATTGACAAACACATCCGACGATTGATGCGTGCATGAATGAATTTACTAAATTGCTCAAATGCGATTGGTTTGACATACTGGGCAATAGCTGAGCAATAGAGAGCGCACTAGATCAGGAAAATAACCATCAAACTGCAACAAACAATGAAGACTACGTTTTAAAACATAATAATTGCAGTTACTCAATCAAACATTTACACATAAATAAATGAGTCATAAAAATATCTGTAATCATCTATATATCTACACAATACCCTGCAAGCCGCCGCAAGGGCGTGTTTTTTTGTGTGTGGCGTGTGTTGGCAAGTTTTACTGGTGTTTGATCACCACCCGTAAAATGGAATAAAACTACATGCAAAACCTAAACACGCTACCTATACACAAATATTAGTATCCATACTAAAACGAAATACTTGTACTTTTCCACAGATTTCATTAATACTAATTAGGTACTAATAGATAATAATAATAATTAATAGATGAAGATAATAATAATTAGGTACCTGATGATGCCGAAAGTCGGTGAAACACGTGGTACCATAAAATAAAATCTGTGGAAAAGTACAGGTATTTATTTTTAGTATGGATATAAAATACTTTCACGAAGTGAAGCCTGAAACAATAGAAAATATTAGTTTGTTCATGTACTCGTCAATCCGTAATTGCACTCGAAAGAAAGTACATACATGAAACAATATTCAATAACAGGATACGCACATTCAGATCTTGTTACAGAATTATTGAAAAGATGGATTTAATAAATAAAAAGAATAGCATGCAGGAATACACACGCGAGATATCGACGAATATAAATTTACTACCAATTCTATTCACATTCCACGCGATCGCTGTCAAATCATATGATCTCTAATAGTTCGAGGAAAATAACGACATTTAAAATCTATCTGTTCTACAATAAATCACACTGATTTTACGTCGGTGATCTGATCTACCTGTAAGTTAGTGAGGGCCTGTTATATGTCCTTAACTTCCAATGATAGGCAACCTGCCTCAAATATTACACAGTAAATTTAAACTGTATTTAAGCCTACGACCAAACAGTGACCCCCCATACTGATTCTTCCAATGGTGTCGTGACACTGCTACTATGTTCTTAAAAACTTTTCACCCTCTTAGCTGCTCTTGGTTGCACTTCATCTGGTACCAAAATTAAGCATACTTCATGAGGATCTGGTACCAAAATTAAGCATACTTCATGAGGATCCCATACACTTGCAGCACACTCAAGATGGAACCTACCTAACGAAATTAATTTTAGCATTAAATTAATTGTTTTAGAACATCAATGATAGTATCCTCTACCATTTTGATTTTCATTGTCACTCGTTAAATAAGTTAATACATAATATATACATCATCAGTATTTTAATACAAGGATTGGCTTATTGTAGCACTCCATTCGCCTCTATTTAATATCTATTCCCCTCAATCCCTGATACCTTTTCTGTTTTACGTCTTTCTTAATTTGCCCTATGTACATGTAAATTGGTCTTTCTCGTGGAATCTTCCCTTCTATTTTTCCTTCTATTATATTCCAAATCAATATATTGGTACAAATATTATATATATATATATATATATATATTATTATTAAGGTACCTTAAATACGGAACGTTAAGGTGACCTATTCGCGGTAATTTTGCGCTCAATGTATGGAAGCAAAAGATGATTAAACAGCCAAGCATTTCTCATTAATTACACAGGCCAACAGTGGTTTTGGTGCCGGAGCTTTTAATGTTGATTTAAAGAACAATTGGGGTGCTGAATCCAATTATGACACTAGTTTTTTCCTATCAGCTATAGTTTTCAAGATATAGATATGTTGTTACTTACGTAAAAAAATCTTCTACATGATGATATGGGAATATTATATTAATAATTATGCCAAAGGACTGTTGCTAATTAGCAACAGTCCTTTGGCCTCGATAACCGCTGATTCAAGGCCTTCCGGGCGATTTTTATTTGCGAGTCGGGGAAATTTGGTACACCGGTAAGGTTGCCAATTTTAATGGTAGGTTTTGAATATGAGGGAAGTTAGAAGGCAGCGGAGGAGCCCCAATGCTGAGCGGGGCAATAGCAGCCGCAAATAGAGGAAACCTAATCCGTCCGTCTTCCGGCCACCGCGGCCATTATTCTCTCTCCAATCGAGGGCATAATAATGACGCCTCTAATAGACGGACCTCTTCTGCCGCCGATGATCGATAAACGCGGAGGAAAATCGACGCCGTCGACGAAAAATAAACTGCTTTTCTCCGAATTATGCAAAGTAGATAGATACTCGACCGCTGGATTCAGTCTCCCGTGCTCTCTCTCCCCAAACCGCTCCACACCCTTTGTCCGCCACGACTACCAAACCCCTATTCTCACCCTCACCCACCCTCACACCCCCCTCCCCTTCCACCAAAACGAGCCCCCGCCCTCCCCTCTCAAAACTCCCAAAACCCGGCACAAATACACCCCACCTATTACAAACGCATGGACGAGTAGGTAATCGAATTACCACCGTGAACGGATGCGCGGGAGGCTGAAATATTAAATTCCTGCACTCTTCGACGCGGGGTGGATGAAAAAAATCAAGGGGTGCTTGAAAGGGATGAAGGGCGGAGGGATGAGGGGGGAGGAATTGGGACAGTCGGCGAGGGAGAAAATCGTTCAAATGGAGCACAAACAAAGGGAAAGGGAGGGAGGGATGGACGGGGGAGATGAAAAGGTGCTTTTTTCTTTCACTGCGGCAAAAAAACAATAAGCGTAAAAAAAGACGGGAGGAGACGGCAAAAAGCCGCAAGTGGCATCGGGGTTACCTCGCATCGGCGCGGCGGCGGGAAATGAAGAGCCTTGCATTAAGAGAGCGTAGGGCGAGAAAGGGAGGAGAGGGGGGAAGGAGGGAGAAAGGGTTCTCGAGCTGCTATGAGAAGAGACTCGGTCGGCCTGGGAATGGAGACGCGAGGAGAAGTAAAATGAGAAGGAGAATGGGGCGCGCACTCTCTCCCTTGCGGCGCACCATGGGAAGGGTGCACGGCAGAGAAGAGACGAGGGGTGGCGGGAGGGTATGGGGAAGGAGGAATAAATCACACGACCAAGTGGATTGAGAGAGACCGAACGGGTCTTTCATCTTCTTTAAATAACTCGAGCTTTATTTCATCTTGTTAGGGCTGCCTGGGAGGGGTGCCGGGGGAGTGGGAGGGGGAGGGAGAGGAAGGGGAGAGAGAGAGAGAGAATGAGAAAAAAGGGAATTAGCCACGAGAAGAAGGGGTGTATATTATTCGATCCCTCAGGCAGTGTCAATGACATTTAATTACTCCGGAAAACATGAGAGCATTTTCGTTTATCTCATGTTGTTAAGTTGGCAAAACTTAATTATATATCACGTTGAAAATTATGAATCCGCGTTTGTTTGCCAAGCTTGGGTCCGCGTTAAAATACGCCCGCACAAAGTACGGCCAAGATCGGGGTTCACGCGACTAACGGCCCGCAGGCAGCCGCGGGAGAGTGTGAATGAAGCCAACGCTCAAATGAGATTTGGAAAAGGAGTGTGTGTAAATGGGGAAATTGGTGATGAGATAATATTGTTGCCACACTTTGTCCTACGGTCAGGATCTCCCGGTTGACTCCACCCGTTTGGAAGTTTATAGCTATTATGTTTTCACGAGGTCTGTCCAGAATATAACCTCCGTTATGCCATAACAGTACACTGGAATAGGTACAGAAAATTTATTATTTTCATCTCAAACTACATACTATATTTCTACTAATTTGTACATATTCTCCAAAGAGACATAAGCATTTTTCATATTTCTGAACTGGTTTTTCAATGCCTTCAGTTTAAAATTCTGCCGCCTGAGATCGCAACTTCATCTTGAAGTTCCTCGGCAAGGCGAACACAAAACATGCGCAGTAGCCAAACTTTTCAGTCGTATTTCCGTGCAAAAGAGTCGTAGAAATCTGTGGAAAACTTTTTCGAACTCTTTCGTCAATTCTCAGGTGCAATTCGTCGTTCATCACAGACGGATAGCCACTTCTTTGGACATCATAATGGGCGTTTGTCCGTTTACTCTTAAACGAACGACAACACCGACGCACAACTCTTGTCACTCATCAAATCTGATCCGTACAGAGTACACATTTCCCGATGATGAATGTCAACAGCTTTGAAGTTTTTTAACCAGAAAAAACCTAGACGAGCTTCAAATTTGGCGGGAATCTCAAATGCATTGTTCATTTTGACTCGCTATTGTAAACAAAAGTAAATCGGCGCGACCTTCCAACCACTGCAGCTGGAGGTGTACTGACCTACTGTGTCGTATGTCATTGGAGGGACTCGGCTCCCTCCACTACTTCTCACGCTACGCGATAACGGAGCTCACTTTCTGGACGGCCCTCGTATGATCTTTTCTTGGATGTTGTAGTGTAAGTGCACCGCTGGTCACTTGCGTCCTTGAACCGACTGCGAGACGGTCTCCCTCCGTGGTGCACGCACGCAAAGATTCAATATGCTCTCCTCAGGGCTCGGCTCACCCCATGCCATACACGCTAGTGGCGGCTAGCGGGGTACTTAAATATCTATATCTACATACTTCCAGCGAAAAAGAATATTCTTGCTAGTCAGCGAATTTATACAACTTTGAATACTAACATTCCGCCAGCATATGCGTTGGTTTTTTTGAATTGGATAGGGTTTTTTCATCGGCTCTGCCAACCGAGCTTCGTGATTGTTTTTCGAAGTGGATTCACAAAATCCGATTTTGGAAGCGCAGTTGCGCAAAACGTTACAGCGGATCGCATACGAAGTCTCGTAGCATTGGCGTTCGACACACACAAACACAAGGGGATATCGTGGGACGTACATACATAACATTAACAGGGCTGGTTTCCTGTGAATAATGGATAAAAAAAGTCGGGTGTGTTCAGGATGAACGGAAATTTATGCAATACATCCACCTTCGAAAAAAAGTAATGGGCGATAAAAGGCAGACACAGACAGTCTCCCAATAATTTTTTAAATCGCAAAATTCTGTTAAAAAGCTGTTTGAAAAAAGTCATTCCCTGCCTTCCACCCGCCGTTTCTCACTTTCTCTCTTCAAGATTAGAACACGGGTAAAAAATAATGGAAAAATTATGAGACTATAAAAGTATTTAGGTCTTGAGAGTCGTGTGCATTTGCAACTGGAGGCCGGGACAAATAATCAGCCATTGATGCATCACCATTATATTTAAACCCAAAAATAATTCGCACACTAAATCTACGAGGCGTGTTCATAAAATAAGACCCGTTTGGTCCCAGGAAAAAATATACTCATATGAAACACATTTTATTGGCACTTTTAGTTAGCTACAAACCTACTTCACTTATCTACATAATCGCCGTTCACTTCTAAGCATTTTTCGTACCGCTGCACCAGCTTCTTTAACCCCTCTGCATAGAAACTCGCCGCCTGAGGGTTGAACCAATCGACAACGCCATTCTTGAGTTCCTCTTCGGTTTCGAAACGTTGTCCACCGAACCACTGTTTCAAGTGCAAGGAGAGGAAGTAGTCGCTGGGGGGTCAGGACTGTACGGTGGGTGGTTTAAAGAGTTCCCAACGACCCAAAAACTCTCGTCCACTGGACATTCTTTGCTCTTTGTGGTGGTCGGTGAGCATTTTCGGTACCCACCTTGCACACAAGTTGTAGTATCCGAGGTTGTCCGTGACAATATTGTAGACAGTAGTGCGTCCAACTATGAGGAAATTGTTCAGCGATTAATTGTCAATCGACGATCACATCGCAGTTTTTGTTCCACTTGCGAAACAATTTCATCGGTCAGAATACTGGGCCTACCACTTCGCTCTTCGTCATGGACATTTGTTCGTCCATTTTTAAAATCACAGCACCTTTGTCTAACCTTTCCTTCACTCATAACTGTAGAGTTATAAACTAGGCATAATTCCCGATGAATTTCAGCAGCCGACAATCCTTTTGCATACAAGAATCGTATGACAGAACGCACTTGACAGCTGGCGGGATCAACGATTGTCGCGGACATTGTTGTTTGCATGCACGGACAAGCAAACGCTGCTATAGCTTCTCAATGAACCAGTAGATGGCGCTGCAGGAGCAAAACTGTGTTCTGAAGCGCCAATATTTAAATATAAGCAAACGGTACTTACTTTAAGAATACGCCTCGTAACATTGAAATATCTTTTACACATTTTAATAGCCATTCTTAATATAGGAATTAATTATTTTAAAAAAGTAGCATGATGTGTATTCATCCCCTGCCACACACCCTAGCGGTAGCTTGCAGGGTACTAAAAATTAAAATATATAAAATTACAAATAAAAATACTAATACTAGGCTGCTCTCCCACAAGCAAACAAAATATTGAGCCTCAATATCGTCTATTGAAATACCTATTTATTTAACAAAGCAGCCAAAAACGGTACAATGGCTTTTACATTGGTTGGCAGACAATGCATAGAATATACATTCAGAAAAAGAACGAGTAAAAGCAATAAACTGTAATGAAAAGTTAACTAAATAGATGCCAAGATGAGATATAAGATGGCAGGAGAGCACATATGCAAACAGAGAGAGCTAAGTTACCATCTGACGTTTAAGGAAGGAGGTGAAAGCGTTGAGTGAGGAAGAGAAGTCCAGGGAAGGGTATTGGATGCTCAGGGAATTAAATGTAACGGGAAGTCGATGGAATAGGGAACGTTGAGAGACCGAGAGACGGAAACTTAAAATCTGCAACAGACTCAAATTACGTGTTGGCCGAGGGTGAACACGAATAGAGAATAGAGGAAGAAGGTCCGTTGGTACGGAGAGTTCCGTTGAAGATGCTATGTAGGAATTTCATATCACATAGCAATCGACGGCGGTGGAGAGGGGAAATACCAAGGGATGAGAGAGTAAAGTCCCGGGTTGTATTTTTGAGGGAAGGGATGCGATAACGGGAAATAGCAATAAAGAAATTAAGAGGATAAGAAAAAAGGAAATTAAGAAAATAAATAAGGGCGGGTGGTTTTCAGGTAACGTCACAGTCAAAGGCATTTCGCACCGCGGTCGAAGCAGGAAAGCAAAACAAACGATCCCCATGCATCGCGCAAGATGGCCTTAGCCTACGTTTCTATGCACCCGAATCTGCGTCGAACAGGGCCGCGGAGTCAATCATATAGCAGATCACCGGCGCAGGCTGCGTTGCCAGGATTGCGTCAGAGGTC
Source organism: Hetaerina titia (assembly GCA_037158775.1). NCBI lineage: Eukaryota > Metazoa > Arthropoda > Insecta > Odonata > Calopterygidae > Hetaerina > Hetaerina titia. Next base: position 10,257,673 of record CM073777.1, on the reverse strand, counting down.
GAAGATCGAGGCACTCCGCACATGTCATTTGTTCATCACACGTCAAATCACTTCGTGGAAGGGTTCCCAGCATCTTATGTTCCATTGCCAAAGGTATGAACAAATAATACTTGGAGAGCGTGAATAATAATGGAATGCTTTCAAGAAATTCATTCTAAAATGAAAAAGACTCCTTTAATTCTACCCTAGTTAGCTTTTATCGAACCAACTCCAACTCTTTCGTACTATGCTGTGCTATAGGGACCATTATAAAGGAAGACAAATTTTAGCAGACCACGACCGACGAAATGGTGGAGTTCATTATTATTATATAAATCTCGTTGCAATTAGCCAATTATCCTGGTGATAACGGTTAAGTGTGGTTACCGGTAACCCTTACAAAACACATACATGCATTCAAAAGAAGAACAGATAAAAGACAAAATGCTTTTATAAACGAGACAATATTGTAGACAGTAGTGCGTCCAAGCTGAGGAAATTGTTTAGCCAGGCCATTAATTGTCAATCGATGAACACATCGCAGTTTTTAATTAAATTTGCCAATTTTAATTAATCATGATATTCCACCATATCACGCCTGAAACGTCTCTTTTTAATCGCAGCTTTTGTTCTACTTGGATAACAATTTCATTGGTCAGAATATTGGGCCTGCCACTTCGCTCTTCGTCATGGACATTTGTTCGTCCATTTTTAAAATCACGGCACGAACACAAAAAAATACATTCGCACACAAAAAAGAAAAGAAACACACCTTTTCGAATTTTGGGTTGCCAAGCAATAAGTATGGAACCGTAAAATACCTGAGAAAACTCAAGATAGAAATCTGAATAGTAACAAAAAGAATTATTTATTGTTATTATTACTACATGTACAGATTTAAGGTTTGTATACGACGGAAAAATCAGGAATCTAAGGAGCAGGGGAGCCAACATTACAATTTTTTAACGTGGATTATAGACGAAAGGAAAGGGTATTACGGAAAAAATTACCTGAATGGCGTAAGTTTCCCGAAATAAACTTAAAGTGAGACTATTTTTCCCCCAAAAATAAAATGCTTAAAAGTTTATGGGCGACCACAAACGTAAACTGTGGGAAGAATTTTAATTCGAAGACCCTAAAAAATTGATAGAATCCTAACTACCTGTTAAACGGATGGTTAAAAAAATAAGTTTCGCAATAAAATAGGTAATAAGGTAGTGTTGGGTCGTGGGAGGGGGGAGCGGGTTAGGAGGGGAGGGTGTCGAGTGATAGGAGGCGGGGAGATGACTGGGCGCCGGTGCCAAGTCCTCAAAACCGAGAATATCTCGCCGTCCCCGCCCCCGATAGCAGCAGCAGACCCTCGCGTCCGCCAGCCCTCCTCCCCCACAGCCCTCTCCTCCTTGCTCGCATTTCCCGAATCCCATAGCTACCACGCCGCCCCTCGGAAATTCTTATCCGACGCCCGTCTCAACCTCACCCCTCCCCGCAGACGATGTCATTGTTGCGCCCCGCGGTCTTCTCTCTTATTTTTACAACTCGAAGGCCTCTTTCCTTCGCCGTCCATCCGCCGCGCTCGGGAACCGCCACTGGGTGATCTGCGGCGCATCCGCACTTCGGACCTCACCTCCGTATCCCGCACCGCCTCGCGCCTTGTGTCCTTCCCATACTTCGCTTGTCCGGAGAATTTGCTTGGATGCGTATGAAGAACGAGGGCGTGCTTGTCAGGGAAAAGAATCGTGAACTCATACTATATTTTTCTTTCGAGAAAATACTTTTGGGTTCTGCGCGCGTCGGTGAGTCATCAGTAGCGCTTTATGTTGGGACGTATTTTGAGGCCGTCATCCTCCACGTTCTATTTCAAGATGGTGACCGTGGTGTGGCCTGGGTGTCTCATGATCGAAGAAGATGTTATTTTTTGCACTTCCGTGAAAAACGCTGGCTTTTGCCATCTTAAAGCTTGGCTCAAAGCGAAGTGATATTTCCTGCTGCATGACAAATTTTGAAATAGTAATCTAATAGTTACCCGAAATCGAGTATTTAGTATTTTTCAGGCCCTTGAAAGGCACCACTTGGGTGTGTAGCATAGGATGAATACACAAAAGACTAGTTTTGACCCGAATATTTTTACCCCTACCCCTGTCGGCCAACGATATTCTGATTCGTTCGTGAAAAAAATGACATCTTAAATCTGTCTGTTCTACACTTAATCACTCTCTAATTTCATTGACATGATCTCTCCTACCGTAGTACGACGGGGGTAATAATACATTTTCAACATCACTGCTAAAGAGACGTACTTCCAATTGATGGAAGAGATTCTTTCGGTAATTTGACCTTCGTTCCATAGAGTAATTCCCAGCCTGGCTCATCTTTTAATTTTGATACGCTACTAAGTTTATCCTAACATTATTTTACACATCTAGCTCCTCTACGCTGCACGCGATCCAATTCGGCAATCAATCCAACTTCGTGAGGATCCCATACACCAGTAGCGTATCCTAAATGAGGTCTAACCAATGACAGATAACATTTCTCTTTGACCTTTTCATCACATTTACCTAGTACTCTTCTAATATATCCTAATTTTTGTTAGCTTTTCCACAGATTCTAGGTATTTGTTTCACCCAGGAACAACATCTGATAGCGCTCGACCAATGTGGGAATCTTAAGCAATTAGAATAGGTTTATATTAGGGGAATGATATGAAACCCCCCCTTGCGACCAGTTCGATAGTATCTGGAGTGAAGTGCTATTACGTACAACGAACAGCTTGGCACAAAATTAATAAGTAATACGGCACTTACACATTTAAAATAAATGTTAATAAACTTAAAATTAGGTTCAAACGATCGTTTTTTATTTATTTTTAAATTAAAAGGTAATTACAATGAAATTTAATTTCTTTGAAAATTTCAATAAATTTAAATTGAAGCGAACCGTAAATATTTGAACATCACAAATGCGATTTTCATTAAATTTGCGTCCTGCTACCCAGGCATAATTGTTGTGGCAAACGTCGCCACCGAGGTCGGAACGTATTTAGATGGAATGCGAAAACAGAATCCGATTTTCGCATTTTAGTCAACTATGGCCGCGTGAAAAATTTCTTTTCGATCATAACGATTGCGAAATGAAAATATTTACTCCATTGACAAAGGTTCAACCAAAGAACGAACAAAGTTAAGGAAACAGGGTACTTGGCATTTAGCGTAGATTTTAAGGAGTAATCCCGAAAGTTAAATGAAACTTTCAATCTTCACATTTCTGTTTTCGGATTATTAACTCTCGCATTTTGGACAGGTGACTTCTCAATAAATTAGGCTTTAAAAGATAAAATGGCCCAGAATTCGCTTTATGGAATGAATTCATTACTGTATTACAAGCGACAGGGATTATGATTAAATGAGGGTTGATTTTATTGGTCGCTGGATGGAGGGAACAATTGATCCAATTACACATGATAATTGTTGAACAAAATAATAAGGATTCAAGCACACATAATCAAAGGCCAAAAAGTAAGTAATAGATAATGTGGGGATATAAAATCAACAATAAGTACTGTGTGAATTAAGTGCAATAATTCCTGTGAACCACATTTATGAGTTTCAGCGATTACTTTGACCAAAAAAAAACTGATGTTAACAAGCTAGACCCAAGTTTGAATGAATATTTACAACGGTCTCCAAATTATTACAGAACAGATGAACATTCAAATGGAAAACCTTTCTTGCACTTCAACAGAGTAGCCATTTGAAGAATTATCCGAATTAAACAAAATACTCAGGTCCGGTGAGATTCAGGTAAATTAGCGTGTAATCCAGAAGGGCCGACTAAGAGGCATGTCTTCATTCAGTTGCGTAATCGGCGGTATTTGAAGCTGAAGTTACGAAATAACGAACGGATAAGTAACCAGTTTTTCCGAAGGATCATTGAAGACGTCAATACGCGCGCTTAAAGAATTTCACTATTTTCAAACGATCTTTTTCGAGGCTGGTTAGAGAATATACAATAAAGTACATGAATCCACACGAAGGTTGGTTATGATAAGATAGGGTACATCACACGTATAGCCCAGCCTAATCTCGTTAGATGTCCACTCGCTCAGCAGTAAGGGGGCAGTTTCAGTTCCCTCACTACCATTGACCAATTCCCAGCCATAATACCTGCCCACATCACCAATTACTCAAATGGCTGCTGACCTAACGGCTGATGGCACATTTTAAATGAGTATCGATATGGATGCTGAGAGATATTTGCATTTAATACTTGTTGAAACACGGGGTTTACACTGCGGCTAGGCAAACGAAAATCCACGGAGACTCACGAGGATTCATCCCGACAATCGCTACACTTCAACCGCGCAACGCCAAGACCAACAAATCCTTGCAAGAAACGATTCGCGACCTGGCGCTCCGCCGCGTCGACGGCGAACCCAAACGGGACCCCCCTCTCCTGTCTTGGTCGGCGGGGTATGCTGCAATCGTGGGGTTTTCACACTGACTCCCTGCAATGCCAATGCTTCGCAGATCAACTGCGCAGGTACTGTCGTGCGGGGAGTAAGTGTAGCGAGGCGGTGAGGAGATCTGGGACGACCGAGAAGAAAAGAGAAGTGAGATGGAAGGGAAAGAGGGGAATAGCGGAGATAAAAGGAGGAGAAAGAGGAGGTGGGAAAGCGTGCCAAGTTGGATGAAGCGGATGAAGATGGTAGCGAGGGGAATAAAGTGCGAAGTGCCGGGCTAAGGGGGGGATGAGGCAGATAAGGGAGGAAAAATGGCCCGGGGGGAGGGGGAGGAAGAGTCCACGCGGGTGGAGAAAAGGGTGGTGGTGGCTTTGGACAGGGGGCCAGTGGGTCACGCTCCAAGGATTCCTCCCTTCCAGTCGGGGGCGGAATATTTGATCAGGGCGTGTGGGCCGGGGGCTCCGGGATAAAGTAGCGGGGGTTCGTGGGGTGGATACTTGGGCGGAAAGGGGAGAAAAATGGGGGCGAGGGAGGGTGAAGAGAAGAAGGGGCGGGGTAAGGGTAGTAATCAGGGCCGACTGAATATGGAGCAGAGCAGGGAAAAAGAGTCCCCGAAGGAAAGGAAAAGTTGAGGAACACGTCACGTGAGATTTTCGGGAGAGATAGAGAGGGTTAATAAAACATTTTTATTCAGCATCTACCGGTTATGCGAATATCTTAAGCAAATACGTATTAAAGAAAGAGGAGAGCTTAGATGAGGGACGCCTGTTTTTTAGAATTGCCTTCTATCCTCGCCACATTTCACCGGGATACTCTTTTTACGGAACGGTTAGTAAGTTATAACCTTGATGACTCCATTCGTAGTATCATAAGTACTATTTTTACTCACTAGTGATTATGGAAGCAAAAATAGCGCTAGGTCCTAAATGTGATCGAGTGAGTATCATTCCAAATTTCGCCAATTAGTCGGTTCTCGATTGAAATCGGTTCACCAAAGGATTAATTAGGATTTGCATGTCAATGTATATTTCACTAGGAGCTGAAATAAAAGAAAAATACACAAGAAGGAATAATAGAATTGAAAGAATTTTACGATTCCTCCTTGATCAATACAAAATTTTCACGACATTAATTTAACCTGTATGCAGGGCCGGGGGAGAATTATAGAGGCTATAAGGTCAACAGTTAATACAGAATTGTGGATTTACTGCTTTCTGGAGGTTAATATTGCCTTCAGCTATCATTCCTGATTAATAAAGTTGGCAATTTTCCACAGAATAAATTTTTTTATTAATGCGACCGGTTTCGATGTAACTACGAGGGTCATCCGGAAAGTAGTACCCGTTCGTGCCGCATGAAGTGCTGACGACGCGAGTAGCCGCTGGACGAGGTCAGATAGCTTCAGTGGCTTGTCTGCCTTCTCTGAGCCAAGTTGCGTGACGCTAGAATTGCCTGTGTTGTTTCTGTGATTGTTTACAATGTTTAAAAAAATTGAGAACGCCGCCAGTTGTGAAGTGAGGGCAGTGATTAAATTCCTCAATGCAAGAAACGTTCGCCCATGTGATATTCATCGCCAATTAAAGGAGGTGTATGGAGACAATGTAATGGACGAGTCGTCTGTTCGGCGGTGGTGTCGCAACTTCAACATGGGGAGGGGGAACACACACGACGATGAGCGTTCGGGGAGACCGTCTGTCATTACAGACCAACTGGTGAGCTCAGTTGACGAATTCGTGAGGAACGATCGGCGCGTCACAATTGATGACATCTGTGAGCATTTTCCCAATGTTTCTCGAACAATTGTTCATGAAATTGTTAAACACCATCTGCATTATGCAAAAATTTGTGCAAGATGGGTCCCTCGCATGCTTACAGATGAGCACAAAACCAAGCGTATGGCTGCAGCACTGACGTTTTTGGGACGTTATTCTGATGAAGGAGACTCTTTCTTGACTCGCATAATTACTGGTGACGAAACATGGGTTTGTTATGCTTCACCTGAGAGTAAACGACTGTCAATGGAGTGGCATCATGCTCATTCACCAAACAAACCAAAAAAATTCAAGACAGTTCTGTCCACCAGGAAACTCATGGCAACCATTTTCTGGGATCGACGAGGTGTATTGCTTATTGACTTTATGGCCCGTGGAGACACTATTAATGCTAATGCGTATTGTGAAACATTAAAGAAATTACGGCGGGCAATACAAAATCGGCGGCGAGGTCTATTGTCTACTGGTGTCATTCTCGTTCATGACAATGCCAGGCCTCATGCAGCTGGGATAACACAAAAACTTTTGCAGCAATTCAAATGGGAAACTTTCGACCATCCACCGTATAGCCCGGACTTGGCCCCTTCAGATTTTCATCTCTTTACAAAGCTTAAAAACTTTTTTGCAGGAAAAAGATTTGACAGCGATGAAGAACTTAAAGAAGGAGTGACCCTGTATCTCAATGAGCTGGCGGCGAAGGACTATGCAGCAGGAATACAGAAACTTGTCACACGTTATGACAAATGCCTTAATTTGCTTGGAGATTATGTTGAGAAGTAGATTAAAGTATCCTCTTTCAAATAAAATTTTTTATGTTTGTTAATATTTACTTTTGTGTCTTTATTTCACGAACGGGTACTACTTTCCGGATGACCCTCGTACATCATCTTCGGATTACAGTCATAACTCAGTGCCTAGTATAGATGCTAAAAAGCAAGTAAGGGGAGGGTAGTGGAAAATGGAGGGAAGAGGAAGGGGAGGTGGAAAGCCGCTTGGGTGACATATGAGTGGGGGAGGAGAAAAAGGTGCGGGGGAGGAGAAAGGGGTGGAGAAGAAAAAATCTGTGGGGGTGTCTCGTTGAGGGTGATCCCTCGGTGCGGCGCCATGCTCCTAGTGCCGTGTAGAAAGGGGATGAGATCGGGGTTTACTTGCTTTTCAGCATATATACTAGACACTGAGTGATGACTGTTGCCAGAAGATGATGTTGAAATATCGAAACCGGTCGTACAGGTGCGCACCCAAAACTGGTAGGACTGATTTTTTTACAAGAATTTTATTGACGAAAAACTTACATCGACTTAATAATCTTCAAAGTATGCTCCTTGAGCTGATACACACTTAGTATAACGTTGCTCCCATTCCCCGTACGCCCGCTGGAAATTTTCTTTGGGGATACCGTTGATGACCCTCGTCGAAGCCTCTTGAACGGCCTTTATCGAGTCAAAAAGTCGTCCCTTGAGCTGTCTTTTCATGAGCCAGATCGGGAGAATAGGGCGGGTGCGGCAACGTGGCAACACCGTATTTGGCCAGGAGCTGTCTGACGACGAGCTCGCCATGGCACGAAATTTCGGCACCATCTTGCCCCACAACTTGCGCATGGCCAAATCCTGTGAAATAATGCGTTGGACGTTGGATGACCAAACTGGTCTGAAATTTCTTCACTGGTTAAACGCCGGTCTGTGTTCAGCAGTGTACTTACTCTGCCCGAATTTGTGTCGGTTCTTACCGTCGACGGCCGTCCGGAGCGATGGTCGTCTTCAACGAGCTCCCTAGCCTCTTTAAACAAGTTATGCCACTCAAATACTGTGGAACGGCTTAAGGCAGTGTCCCCATAAGCCTGCTTGATCATATCAAGGGTCTCAGTCGCCGCCTTCCCGAGTTTCGCACAAAACTTCACGGAATAACGTTGCTCTAAATTCAGATTCATTTTGATTTTCGACGCGGACAAAAAACTTGCTTCACTAAAAACGGTGTCCTCACTCAACGACAGCCCGAAGGCGACTGAGGTTGGCGTCGGTCTGTTGCTGAGAGCCCCCTCCACCTTACCCTGGCAGGCATACCCCCCTCCACCGCTCCGTTAGCGCCAGAGAAAATCAGTTTTACCACTTTAGGGTGAGACCCTGTATTAATAAACAAATTTTATTTTGTGGAAAGTTGTCAATTTTAATTAATCATGATATTCCACCATATCACGCCTGAAACGTCTCTATTTAATCATTCCTGATGTTGCGGTTTCCATTTGGAAGAATAAGATAATGAATCCTTATATAAAGCGGTTTTCCAGTTTTCCAGAAAGAAAAAACTAAGATAAACATTAAAATAGGAGGGAAAAAACCAGTGCAGCTGGAACCGATTACGTATATCGGAAGTGTTTTGGACTAATATGGTCAAAGTAGTAGGGACATAAGGAAAAGAATTGTACAGGCAAAGAGGCTTTCTCAAGAAGGGAGTTAATGACAGGGACGTTGACTGAGGATGTTAAGAAAATACTCGTCGAAACTTTGATATAGAGCGTAGTTACGTATACAGTGCGGAAACATGATCACTTAATCAGGAGGATAGACGTAGATTGGAGGCATTTGAGATAGGTGGGTGTGGACAAGAATGGAGAAGATGAAATGGACCGAAAGGAAAACAAATGAGGAAGCACTAGGTATGATGAGCGAGGAGAGGGGTTTGTTGTCAGAAATCCTGTAAAGGCAGGAAAAAATGGATGAAAGGCGTATTGAGTGGCAGTGGGATTTTGAAGAAGTTAATAGAAGGGAGATTGTTATGCAAACGAGGAAAGGGCAGGAACAGGATAGCGATGTTGGACGGAATGAAGGCAGTACTCAGAGATAAAGAGGGACTTGTTGTAGAGTAGGATGCTGTATTGTGTTTTTTTTTGGAGTCACAAAATATTTATTTGGTAGTTGTATCTATTCATACCTGAACCGGTAGATTAACTTATTATGATAATGCCAGTTACTATCTATGTTGTCTAATAACTAATAGTGAAGAAAGGAGGAGAGAGTCGAGAATAGAAAACTTCCAAGAGAAAACCTACCATTGGCAAGGCCATTCGAATGGTCATAAGGAAAGTTCACCCTGAACTCTAAAACATCTCTTTATCACTAATTTTTTACCTGTTTTAGTACAATTTTAGTTTTTAATGATCGGAAAATTGGAAAGTTCAATAACATTGTTCAATTATTATCTTTAACGAGAGGTTTTCCTGCCTCTGGAAGGTTGTCCGAAGAAAAGACAAACAAAGATGACTTTGTTTCGCAAAAACGAAATATATACGAGTATTACCGAGTTTTTATGTGTAGTCGTTCTCCTTCATAGCGAGAACCTCCCGCGGGAACACTGACTGCTTTCAGAGTTTTGAGACAATGTTAGGCGAGGCGATTTGAATTAATTTCGGCCCTCGCGGAGGGAGCGCCGAATTGATTCCGCGGTCATTCCAAAATGGCAAGTATCCATGGACACCAAAGAGTTGCACGTATAATTGAGTCTTCTTTTCGCGAAACTAGGAGCGATTGAGGAAGAGTGGGAGTTCGGTGCGGGTAATCTCGTTTTTTTTAATTAAGAAAGAGGGTAAAAAAAAGAGTGGATGCAAATGAATTGGCCGCAAAAATTAATTCATCAATCATTCATCGGAAGATTGATTGACTGCCGCTTTCCATTTTTCTCGTTGCATTGAAAATTAAATCTCTCACGCCCTGAGAGCCGTCCAATATATTACCACTTTATTCATCCACGACCTTTGACCCTCGGCATTAGTATTTCAGTCAGTGTCTTAACAAATACGTACGTTGGGTCAAATATGCCCTCGGTGTACTTTTAAGCATTGTATTCTACGTGATATTTTTTCAATTCCATCCTTATACGCACGTCAACGCTTCATTTTTTACTCCAGTTAATTTCTATTAAACCTTTATATTCCCCATGCCACGCATAACCAGCTTTCGAAATCTTCAGTTATTTCCTGATATTCTTTTTCAATAGTAGTCATGTATTTTAATCGTACCATCCTTTACCGGGCCTCGGATGTCGAAAATTACACACTCGTATATCTACCGATTGATCCATATTTCATTTCAGTATATACCAATGGCTTCAATAGCCTTGATAGAATAGATAAACTTAATTTCAGAGGTAATAATAAACTTGTTATCCCTCATTGCAGAACAACTATATACAACCAGCAATTTGAAGATTCAGCATGTCGTCATTGGATTGAGCGATCATCTGTTATTACTAATGCACCATCTCTTCCATCATTCAAGCGTGCACTTCATGAATCACTAATTTCCCAGCAAATAAAAATAATTATTCAGCTGTAAACAGTTTTCAAGACACTTCCTTATTCTTTCGCTGGAGACTCATACTTTGTATTTGTGTTTGTAAAAATGAACAGGAATATTATTTAACAAGTACTGTTTGCATGCATTAGTATGTGTGTGGATAGTATTGTATGTTGATAATTAAACTGGGCAACTAATGTATTGTGCTGCTTTATGCTAGTCCTAAGATATTATAAGTATTCATTTATTGCTATTTAGTTATAATTTGTGTAATTTATCATTAAGGTTAATATTATAAATGTGACAAGTGGTTAGGTGGTAGAAGAGACTTCCTTATCTCAATCTCGCCCCAAAATTAAAACGACCATCCATTTATCTATCTATCTAGCGTTTCTTTGATGTCATAATCACCAGCGTAAATACAGAATGATTCTCACATAGCCCGTCTCTCCGGAGCCTCACAAATAAACTCCTTTGGCTTCCTGCTGTTTCTAATTTCTGATAAAAATTTTCGAACAGTTTCAATGGGTGCTCCATAGTTTGCGCAAGTTGAAGAAGAGGTATTCAATTTAAATTCAGAATTATGAGTAAAAGTTATATAAGGGTAGGTGAATAAGATAAATGTAAAAAAGTTTGGCACTGTTTTCAATGTTACTCGGTGAAATTTCTCCTTCATATAGAAAATAGACACACAGCTATTCCAAAATTAACATGGGCCAAGTGATATTAATTACGAAATCGATGATTGCGAATCCAGATCACATTTATTCTCGAGTTACATACTGCGTTTCACGAATTTAAAAATATCGCTTGATAAATTGATTGCTCAGCTAAATAGGAGCCCGGAGCAGCGTCACTATTGTGAGATCAAGTCACCATTAGATTGACAAGCATTATCCAAACTCGGAAACAGTCCACATCTATTTGCGTACAAAAATGAAGCCGAATGCTGCTCCCCATTCAAATCCACGTCCATCCTGTTTGCAACTCAATATTCTGCAACTTGTAAAGGTAATTTACATAAATAGCTATGACTAGATATAGTATTTATTTATGAGGTAGACTTTGGACGGACAAAAAAAACAATTAATTATGTTGTTTCTTCTAAAAATACACGATACAGCAACCTACTCTACATGAGGTCCCTCTTCCTCTCTGTGTACTTCCTTCCTCCATTCATCCCATCCAGCATCCCTATCCTGTTCCTGCCCTTTCCTCGTTTGCCCAACATTTTCCCCTCTATTACCTTCTTCAACATCCCACTACCGCTCAATACGCCTTTCATCCATCTTTCCTGCCTCCATAGGATTTCTCCCAAATATACCCCCTCCTTGACCACCATCTCCAGTACTTCCTCATTTGTTTCCCTTTCGGCCCATTTCACCTTCTCCATCCTTCTCCACACCCACATTTGGAAAGCCGCCAATCTATTTGTATCCTCCCGCTTCCGTGACCGTCGTGAGGGTCATATAATAAGAATTCCATTTATTACATCACTTTCTGAGGGAATCCTAAGCGATTAAATAGAGGTTTTTAATTATAAAGACCACCGGAAACAATAGTTGGCATGCGCACACACAATATTAAAATTTCTATAGACCTCCAGACTCAGATTTTCAAACACTTAATACCCTCAATGAACAAAGAAATAAATTCACACGCAAAAATAATAAATGCATCAATATAATTGGTGGTGAATTTAACCTCCCTGGTATCGACTGGGACAGCAATAGCGTTAAGTCTCGGGCCCGTGATCGCGAATCTTGCAATTTCTTACTAAAACTGGTTCAAAGAAACTCGCTCCATCAAGCAGTACGCACTCCCACCCGTGGAAAGAACAATTGGACTTATTTCTTACGAACACACCGGAACGCATTAATAGTGTATCAACTGACGAGGGTATGAGTGACCATAAATACGTTATTATCAACTTGAACAAAGAAATAAAAAAGAATGTTAAGCCAAAAAGAAAAATTTATAATTATCATAAAGCAGATTTTGAAACTTTTGCCAGTCATTTAAAATCTTCACTACACGATTTCAAAACGCGCTTAAGTCTTGCCACCGTGGAAGAAACTTTGACACAGTTTGTAAAAATTATGTTAAAAGGAATCACAGATTTCATCCCTGTAAAATACAGGGTTCGTCCGGAAAAAAAGTGTACTGAGTTCAGGAAAAAAAATATTACACTTTTACACATCTTAAGCTAATATTCCTCAAAATAGGACCCTTGTGAGTCGATGCACTTGTTCCAGCGGCGTTCCCTTTCCTGGAACGCCCCCGCGAAGGCATCATCGGGAACCTCTCGAAGACACGTCGTCACGGCCTCTTTGACGGCGTCCAAAGTCCCGTATCGCGTTCCTTTCAAACTCCGCTTTATCTTCGGGAACAGAAAGAAGTCCGGTGGTGCCAAGTCCGGGCTGTAGGGCGGGCGCCGCAGCGTTGCCACGCCGTGCTTGGCCAAAAAGTCCGACACGACAAGCGCAGTGTGAGACGGCGCATTGTCGTGACGCAGCCGCCAGATGTTTTTGATCGCTGGCCTGACGCGGGCGACTCGTTTTCGAAGCCTGTCGAGCACTTGGACGTAAAATGCAGCATTTACAGTTTGTCGTTCAGGTACAAATTCGTAGTGGACGACTCCCCTTTTTTCAAAAAAGACAATGAGCATCGCCTTGATCCGAGATTTGCTCATGCGAGCTTTCTTTTGACGGGGTGATGATGGGGTGTGCCACTCCGCACTTTGTCTCTTCGACTCCGGGTCGTACTCAAAGACCCACGTCTCGTCACCCGGAACTACATTCTCTAAAAAATGTGGATCATTTTTGCAGTGATCCGCAAGTTGTGTCGCGATTTCCAAACGATTGAGTCTTTGATCATCACTGAGCACTTTCGGTACCAACTTTGCACAAATTTTTCGCATCTGTAATTGATCCCTAATAATCTCGTGCACTATTTTTTTTGGCACATTACACTGCTCTGCTATCATCCGAACACCAAGACGACGATCAGAGTTCAGTACATCGCGAACTTTTCGCACATTTTCGTGCGTGAGTGTCGTTGATGGGTGTCCAGGCCGTGGTTCGTCGTCGACCTCTTCTCTGCCCTCCACGAACATCTTGTGCCACCGAAAGATCATGTTTCTGTACATGGCTGACTCCCCGTAAGCCTGGTTAATCATACCGACAGTTTCGGTAGACGATTTCCCAAGCTTTACCGCAAATTTGATGGAATAACGCTGCTCCAAAAAGTTCGGCATCGCGTTCCGTGACGTGGGTCGAGCGTGGAGGTTCGTGTTAACAGAGCTCCTCACTACACCACAGCTCAGAGCCGACTGCCTTTTTCAGCGTCGCTTGCCAGCATACCCCCCTCCAATCGCAGCCCGTCAGAGCGGATCTGGGCGCGCCTGGAGCGGCGGGAAAAAATCAGTACACTTATTTTCCGGACGCACCCTGTATGTTTAAGCAAATCGTGACCCCAGGTGGTACAACAAAGGCGTTAAAAAAGCCCTTCGAAAGCAGAGAATGTTACACTCTAGGGTAAAGCAAGCAGGTCTGAACTCATCACCGTTGGACAATAAACAGCATTTGGACAAGTATAGATCCTCTAAAATTGAAACTAAAACACAATTACGTAACGCTTTGCAAGACTTTAAACGTAAATTACTCTGCGAGTATTTGAACACTGACCCCAAAGCTTTCTGGTCATATGTTAGGGAAGTAAATGGGGGTCAACAAACCGTGGCTTGCTTAAGGGATTCAAACATTATCATTCATACTGATAGTGAGGGCAAAAGCCAACATTCTAAACGAATTCTTCCAAAGCGTCTTCACGAACGATGTAGCCACCGCGTAACTCCAAGAAACAATATATATACTGAACCCATGGTAAAAATAACAGCGGACGAGCAAGGAATTGTCAACTTGCTCAAAGGCATTAAACCAAACAAATCCCCGGGTCCCGAAAATATACCAGCTAGGGTGATAAAATGCTTAGCTCCTAACATCGCCCCATACCTCGAATTTATATTTAACAAATGCTTCAGAGAGTGTAAAGTCCCTAAGAATTGGAACACCGCGCAAATAACGCCTATTTTTAAAAGTGGTGATAGGGAGGCCCCCAGAAATTACAGACCCACTTCTCTCACTTCTATATGTTGCAAAATTTTAGAGCACATAATTGTCAGTTCCATAATGAGACATCTTGATAACATTAACTTTTTAAGTGACAATCAACACGGATTCAGAAAAACCCGCTCATGCGAGACCCAATTAGGATTATTCACACATGACTTACTTTTATCTGTTACGATAACGAACTGTTACAATAAAACGAAAAGCGTCACTGAAATGCTTATGGAGTTGGGATGGGAATCATTGGAAGAAAGACAGCTCAATGCTAGGTTAAACTTGCTAAATAAATTCAGATCCGCATGTTTCAGCACTGAGGTCTCGAAAATTATGCGCACTCCAACATACATTGGTCGCTTGGATCATGCATGCAAAATTCGGGAAATAGATGCCAGAACTGGCAGGCTCAAGGACTCCTTCTTCCCACGGACAATACGGGATAACAACTGTAGGGTCACACTCGGAGATAACAAAAATACCACTTGTTACCCTCGGCGTCTAGGTAACAATTAGTTATACTCAATTGCATGCACTTTCACTAACCTCCTGTGTGTTGTGTCAAAACCCTTCCCGCATGCCCGCATTGGAATGCCATTAAGTAATGTATTGCTGTTTACAGTATTGTTTTCTCTTCTTTTGCTACCCTAAATTTCCACTTCCATCCCTTGTCCCCCTCCGTGGGTGTGCCCTCCTCCCACCTGCAGCGTTGGGCCAAATTCCTCGTCTTGAGTAGGAGAGATTTTTATGCGGAACGTTCTTGTGGTGGTGGTAATTCGCCTGGCTACTTGCTAGAAACTAGCTTGCACGTTCGTGATTAATTTCTTGCTGCATCCTGGGGTAAAATTATTTGTTGTAGTTAAGCGTATGTACTTGCATGCTTGTGGAGTGAAGGGAGGTAGATGTGTGTTTGCATGCGCGTGGAATGATGGGATGTTTCTATGAATGTGTGCACTGCTGTGGATTGGAGTTTGCAAGTTTGTGTTGGTTTTGTATGCGGTATTTCTTTTTTCCTTTTTTGGGTGGTGACCTAACACCCCCCCGCCACACGCCCTTGCGGCGGCTTGCGGGGTATTATGTATATGGAGATGTATTGCCGGCAAAAATCATCCGGGATTGAGAGAACCGTAGCCCCAAATAGTGCGACCCATCACGGCAGCAAAAAGATTATATTGTCCATCCCTAAAGATTTTCTACAAAAGCAATGAGCGCCGAAACGCTCGCCGCACCAAATACATGAAAGTATTGAGTGAATACGGCGGTCACTTTGCGTTCACTGAAGCAGAGAATCTCCATCCTTTTCCAACGAGAAATACTGGAGGGAAAACTCCGCAATGAAGAGATACGACGAATTATTGCAATGTCAACCTCTGCTTATATTCGAGTGTGGCTCTAAAAATCTCCAAGAAAAATTCGTGTTTGACATTGATTAAAGTGGCGTGCTGTTGATGACCCACGACTTTCGTCACGATGGGCCGTCCCTGCGCGATGGATGCCGAGGGGGAGTGGCGTGGGGGTGCGTCCGCAGGTCGGGGAGATCTCGCCGAAGGGAGTGTCGAACGATTGGCGGTCACCCACGGCTAGCGGCCCGCGATACAATACCGACATCGCTGTTGACCTCATACCAATCACACCGGCGATTCGTCAATGGTCACCGCGGATCCCGCAGCCGGCCCTCATTCCCTCTCAAATCGTACTGCAGAATAGGAACCCATTACCCGTTTAAAAAAAATTCTATCCCCGGCCACTAACATTGGGATAACCGAATATTTTGACCAAAGACTCAAGTGATGTCGTCCTGATGTTTTTCCCAAAGCGAACGATATCAGACATTCATTTACTCAAGTGATCTTATCCATTCAGCGTAGCTTTCTGTACGGTCTCTTTAGAATATTATCATCCAAAAATCGCGATTTCTTCCTTTCCTTTGCTCCACATTGGGCCCTTCTTCATTTCCCTTTAACTTCCAACTTCTTTGTTGCAGTCCACATTTTTTGTGAAACAACACTTCCTGCTTAGTTACTTCGTGCTTCAATTCTGCCTTCAGACCTTCTGAAAACTCCAATTCACTCTCTTCTTTCCACCACCTCGCTTATACATTATTATCTAGCCCTTCTATCAAGGACTTCCGAAAACCCACTTTCCATTATGCCCTCCCATTATCCAAATTTCCATATCTTTCAATATTTCCTCCACTCATTTTTCTTCCTTTTACGTATTTCTCCAGAAAGCTTCCTCTCGCCCACCGTACTTAAAACTTCGCTTTTCTTCACCTGAGCAAATTATTCCCCAATATTCAACGAAACACACACACTTTTAGGAACACCTTTATCATCATTATACCTCTAAGGCCTAATCTTATATTCATAAAGCATTAAAAAATAGGTATGCTAGCATGGACACAACTACGAAATAAAACTTTTTTCTCCTAAAAAAATCCAATCTACAACAAGTCCCTCTTTTCATCTCTGTGTAAATTCTTCCTCCCCTCATCCCGTCCAACAACCCTATTCTGTTCTTGCGCTTTCCTCGTTTGCATAACATTCTTCCCTCTATTACAGTCTTCAACATTCCACTACCGCTCAATACGCCTTTCATCACACCAATACATTATGTGTGTATATATATTATTAGGTAATCTACCGGTTGGGGTAGGTTTTTGGATGGACACAACTATCAAATAAATATTTTGTAACTCCAAACAAAACCCAATCCAGCAACCTAAACTATATCAGGTCCCTCTTCATTTCTGTGTACTTCTTTCCTCCCTTCATTTCGTCCAACATCCCCATCATGTTCCTACCCTTTCCTCGCTTGCCTAACATTCTCCCCTCTATTACCTTCTTCAACATTCCACTTCCGCTCAATACGCCTTTCATCCATTTTTCCTGCCTCCATAGGATTTCTCTCAACAAACCCCTCTCCTCAACCACCATCTCCAGTACTTCCTCATTTGTTTTCATTTCGGCCCATTTCACCTCCATTCTTCTCCACACCCACACCTCAAAAGTCTGCAAACTACTTCCATCCTCCTGTTTCAATTACCACGTTTCCGCACCATACATAGCTACGGTCCATACCAAAGTCTTCCCAAGTCTTTTCATAACCTCCCTACTCAACGTCCCCGTCATCAACTCCCTCCTCCTTGAGAAAGCCTCCTTGCCTAGCGCAATTCTTCTCCTTACGTCCCTACTCCTTTGACCGTGTTGGTCTAAAAGACTTCCGAGATACGTAAACTGTTATACCTGCTCTAGTTTTTCCTCTCCTATTTTAACGTTTAAACTAACCTTTTCCTTTCTGGGAAATCGACTAATGTTTTTTATTAATATTGATTCTCATTCCATATCTGCTGCATTGATTTTCCAATTCACTCAGCAATGCATGCAAACTCTTGGATGACTGACAAACTAGAGATTGGTCATCAGCAAACCAAACCAATTTTTACGGATTCCCTCCCGACTTTCTTTCCAATCTCCGGTTCTTCCTATACATCTTTTATTATATCCTCGTATATTTTGAACAGCAGTAGTGATAATGGCAACCCTGCCTTACACCTCTTGCTGACACTGCCCATCCGGACTGTCCGTTCCCCAGTCGCACCGGAGCAGTCTGAGTCATGTACATGTTGCGGGTCAGCCTCCTGTCCCGCCAATCCATTCCTATTTTCTGATATACACGAATTAATTTTTCCCCATTCACTCTATCAAACGCTTTTTCGAAATCTACAAAACAGGCAAAAATGTCCTAATTGTATTCTATATTCCTCTCAATTAGTGATCTCATTACTGCAATGGCATCGCGCGTACCTCTGACCTTTCTAAACTCAAACTGCCCATTCCCTAAGTAACCATTTGCCCTACTCTTTATCCTTTTGTTGATGATCCTGAGAATAACTTTAGCTGCGTAGGATATCAAACTTATTGTTCTGTAGTTCTGACATTATGTAGCCTTTACCTTCTTCCTTCCAGTGAAATGTTCACTCGTTCACTCGTAAAGAAGTCGATCACAAGTAAGTTATTGCACGTGATTCATCTTGTACATATGGATATATCCATGGAGACACGTCAAGAAAGTTAATATTGGGAAGAACTCTCATTTTAATGCGGCGGTTTCTATGCATTTTAAGATTAATTTTTTTATTAACGTCCGCCGATTAATATCTAGGTGGTTAAAGAGCGTCGACGATATCAAGGCATCGATAATTATCGACGATAATGCCTATTGATATATCATCCATAACGTCCGAGATTAAAAATTGACTAATAGGCCAAATCGTTACATTGATGATACTTATTGACCCTAGGAATATCTGCTTTTTATAATGATCCATATGGACCTAATGGATATTGAAAGTGTGTCGATGTGTTATCGATTTTACGTATCGCGCCGCCCTTCACCTGAACCATCTCCAATGTGTCACAGCCTCCTCCGGGCAACCGGCGCCGGCTTTTGGAGAATCGTCGGGCGGAAGAGACCGCGAAGAGGACGGGAGGACAAAAATGCGAAGGGGCGAATGCGAAAAAATGCGACTGCGAAGGGGCGCGAATCGGGATGGCGGGAGAAACGGGCCGGTGGGCGGGGTTGAGTGGCACGGCTGTCCGCAGTTGAGCGAGCGGGCCGCGGGGAACGCCGAGTTGCGGTGGAGTTGTCTTGCGGAACTGCCGTCTGGGAGTTGCAGGCGGCGCTCCCGGGAAGTTAGACAAGGAAGGACGGTGGATGGTGTGAGGGGGAGAGGTCTGAGGCGACAGAGAGGGTGGCATGGGAGAGTAGATACGGGGCGGGCGTCCGTGGGAGATTGGGGTGTGTTTGGGGGAGGAGGCGGACACTCGAGATCCGATGGCGTGGACAGAAAAAACACGGCGACGGGCTGGAAAAGGAGATCACTCGGAGGGAGCTGGAAATAGTTACAATGCTTGCCCCTCACTTAAGTCTCGTGCGCCTGGCCGTCTCATACTTTGGCCATCTGTATCGTAATAAGTGCGTACTGTTCATTTTTATTTGATAAAAAGCTGAAAATCATTGCATCACGAATGTTTAATGATTATAAATCATGCTATAATTAATTTCCGACATTTGATTTGATACATACATACACGGACATACTCATGTATCTATATTTATTCACATGGACAGATATAATAAAATGGGATAGGGATAGATGCTTTAAGGGCAAACACAGCAATGGTTTATTCAAAGATAACTTTATTGCTTAAAATAAATGCAACGGAATATTCAGAAAAAAATACTTTTGGTCCATCCTTAACAGGTTCGTGATTCGAAATCCCATTAAAACAAAAAAAGAATTTGTATCGGTAAGGTGGTCTAATTGATTTTAATGCAGGTGCCCCTTCCCACTGAAAATCTGCAACACATGGGACTTCGAAAGGAGTGGATCTCCTGTCGTCATGTGGACTCGCACCGGAAATCGATGCGGGAATCGACGACATCCCGAACACTCGGAATTCCCGTTTTTCGGTCATACTCGAGACGTTTCATACGAGTCTTTGGGCAGGATGCAGAAGACGAAAAGGACATGTGTGTAAGCAGCAAAATCGGAAAATTTGTATTAAAATGTGTTCAAATCTAATCTTTCCAAGTGAGAAAGAAACCCAAATATCCGCCATATGCGTACGTTATACCCTTAAACCGAAGTGAAAGGAGAAAATTTGACAGTAATTCTTTACATCTAACGTAAACTTACGATGCAGCATCTGAGGATAGTTAGTTTCAAGGAATATTGCCCGAACGATCCGTCATACTTCCAATATTTCGGTAGGTTAGACCAAAAAGATAAGGGAGATAGAAACCAGTACAGATATCAAAGGTTTACTATAAAAGTAATTCGAATTCCCTGAGAAGAACAGATTTATTGATTTACGTACTTGAACAAATGCTTGAAACTCTCTCTTACCCTGCATCGATACCACACTTGCGGAGACGCGTCTACCACCCCTGGAAGGCACCCTGAATCTCTGCGACGGGAATGTCTCTTTTAGGAAAGTTTTAAACATGCTTTTGGATGTTTTCCACGGTCTCGCAATGCTTTCCTTTCAGCTTTCTCTCTCTTCAGGCGGGGAAACAAAAAGTCGCACTGAGCCAGGTCGGGACTGTAAGGGGGCTGGGGGATCACCGGGGTGCTCTGATATTACGAAGGTGGTAACGATGAAGGATGTGTGGCTAGGGTCATCGTCATGGCGGAGGTTGACCGTGTCGTGCGCCGTGATACAAAGTCAAAAAACACACTTCACGTGGGGGCAAGTCTTTCCGCTTGGACTGCTCGAAGCAAACTGGCGACCGACTGCTTTGGAAGGGCAGACTATCACCGCATTACCCGACCAGTTTAACCTTGCTGCCATGGATAGTCGCGACAAAATAAATCCATTGGCTTTACTTTCATAATGGACCATTTATACAAATGTTAACGAGCTTTCAGAACCACCCGGGGAACACATGAGCAACCTAACACAGACCGAGAATGGAATAGAAAATCTGCTGCGTATGATCTAAGTCAACAAAGCACCAGGTACGGAAGAAATATCTGCTAGAATATTGAAGCAGTTAACAGAACACATTGCCCCTTCTTAAATTTTCTTAAATCGATAGGAGATTGCTCAGTACTTCGCGAATGGAGTCTAGCCCACTTAACTCCCACCTGCAAAGGCGGCAATAGAGGGAAACCCACTAATTACCAACCCATATCTTTAACATCGGTTGTGTACAATATTAGAACACATTATTTTCAGTAGCGTTACGAGATTTCTCAATAATGCAATGCTATGAAGCCACACTCAGCATGGATTTAGGAAGAGCAGAGCTTGCGAAATCTGATTTGGTCCCTTCAATTCAATAATTTATACTTAAATCGGAAGAAAGTAACACAGAAGCCAATGCAGTATGTTTGGATTTGAAGAAAGCCTTCGAGTAGTAGTGGTAGTTATTAGAGGATGCGACCTACCGACACCTGAGATCAATGGCACCATTAAGGAGGGACAGGATAGGACGAAGGGTGGAGAGAAACTCAGTGCTGGAATTAGCTTACTCTTAACAAAGTGCGCCAAGGGGTCCGCAGCTTAACGTCCCATCCGACGGACGTCTTAATCCACTTGATGGGCTCTCTACAAAGCACCACAATTAGGGATCGGGATATCTCTGAAAAATATGTCGCCGCCGAGATTCGAACCCGGGTTGGAACTCTGAGGTTGGAAAGCCAGAACTTTAGCCACCGCACCATCCCGATCCGCCATTTGATATACATCTTCCACGGGATTTACAGGGATTTTAAGCGGATGTTGTTTTCTCCCCATCCATCAACCCTTAAAAATCCTCCCTCCCTCTCATTCATTTCTCTTTTCATCTAGTGTTTTCACCCACTGCCACACACCTTTTTGGTCGATCGCGGGATACTTGTGTAGACGTAGATGTACAAATGATGAAAATTGTTTGACTGAAATAATTGAATTTTCGTCTTTAGGCAAATATTTTCGGGTGCTTCCATTCGATATTTTTATGAATTCAATTCATGCGAAGAAGGAACAAATACCTTAAAATTTTGTCGTGAAATATACCTGTGGTCCCTCGTATATTATCTCGATGCCGATTTATCTGCCAATACAATTTGGCTCCAAAAACAATTCCAAGAAACCTCCATTAGTAAGAAAATAAGAGTAAATAGAGGCAAGGAGTAGGAGCGTGTATGTTTGTAAGTACTCCATCTACTCTCTAATGCGTTCCTCATTGCAATGCTGAACTGTTTCAGAATTCAAACGGAATTGCATAACGTAATCATCCTATTTGAACAGAATTAACAGCTACATTGTACGCTGAATGAAAAAATCGCGACCATACTCAGGTTTATTCGAAGTCGAATCGCTATCGTATATTTCAAAGATAGCCATCCAAATAAAAATGTTAGAACAAAATTATTATGACTACTCTTCATTGACATGGCGAACCTCGTTCCGGCAACCACTCACCGAAATTTCGTAATTACTTCGCGAGCAAGGTGATAAGCTCGGCAGTATTAGGCAAACGCCATTAGACGGACAAGTCTGTTACTCCAGATATTTGAGCTAACGTCAGGCAACCTCGCGGAAATTGGAAGCTTCTTCGGGAGGCATTTAATTAACCCGCAAAGGAATGGGGGAGTAGGGTGAGTTGAGCGGTGATTATTAGGGAGAAGCAGAAATCAGAGAAACAAACGATTTAATGAGAAGGATTAGACGACGCTGAGAGGAGGCAGGAAGAGTGAAGGTGAAGAAAATGAAGAGAGTGAAGAGAAGGGAAAATTGAGAGAATATATAAAAGTAGCGCGGAAACTCAGACGAACAAAAGGCGTGGTAAAAGTGTTTAGGGGAGGGAGGGAGAGATGGGGGATGAATTAAATCTCCCGAGCGGCACTCTCCCGTCTCGCTGTCTCCCTATTGTTGCTTTTACAAGTCGGGGGCAGAGGGGGGGCACGCGTCGAGGGAAATCGATGCTCCACAGGGAATTAGCGCCTCGTGTCCTCGTTAACCTTAACAATCCACCCCCGGTGGGTGGGAACGAAAAGGGCGCCGGGGGTGACGAGGGGGTGCGAAGGAGGAAAGGTAAGAGAGAATGGTGGAGAGTAAGGGTTAATTAAAGGCGACCGACTCCACCTGCGCACATATTAAGACGGGGAAGGGGGAGTGCGTCGGGGCAAAGGCGTCGGGGCAAAGGCGCCGGGGGATATGGGCCAGCCATTCCAAGGAAAAGTGCACTTGCGAGCCTTCAACCCCTGTAAGAGGGGCCACCCTGTAAAGGTGGAGGAGAGCCTCCAATGTTCTTCCGGACTCTTCCCCGCTTCGGTGAGACACACGCGACAACTAGTAGTAGGGACGTAAGAAGGATATTTGCACTAGACAAAGAGGCTTTCACAAGGGAGAGGGAGTTGATGAAAGGGAAGTTAATTAAGGATGTTAAGAAAAGGCTCGCGTAAACTTTGATAAAGTATGAAACATAGCTATAGTAGGAACGTAGGACGGCGCGGAAACTTGGACACTGAAGCAGGATGATAGCAGTAGATTGGAGTCTTTTGAAATGTGGGTGTGGTGAAGAATGGAGAAGGTGAAATGGACAGAAAGGAAAACAAATGAGGAAGTACTAGGGATGGTGGGTGAGGAAAGGGGTTTGTTGGGAAAAATTCTATTGAGGCAGGAAAAATTGGATGAAGGGCGTTTGAGTGGCAGTGGAATATTGAAGACTGTAATAGAGGGGAGAATGTGAGACAAACGAGGGTAGGGCAGGAATAGCATAGAGATGTTGGACGGGATGAAGGGCGGATGGAAGTAGACAGAGATGAAGAGGGACTTGTTGTAGAGTAGGATCTTGCTTTATGTTTTGTTTAGAGGTATTAATTTGGTAGCTGTGTCCATTCAAAACCTGCCTTAACCGGTAGATTATTTAATAAACATGGCTATGAAAGTCCGCGTTACTTAACTATCTACGAAATGAAATTCCGAAAATTCCCAGCCTCAACTATTTCTATATTCTAAAAGGCGCCCAGGCAAGCCACTTCTTGCAGGTCTGTGGCAGGGTATGATTCAATGTCATGCATGCAAATTCGCAAATGAATTTTATCTGAATTCTTATTTGCCGAATAAATATGTTAAATAATTGAAAATAAATGGAGATAAGATCGACTAATGCGCATTTCCAACTAGGAATGACGAGGGCTACGAGTATAAACCAGAGAGGCAAGATGAAATAAAACTGCATCATTCTATCAGTGCCACTTGCATCATTTTACAAGTGTTTTAAATGAGTTTTTACATTATCTTACCCCTTTTTGCCCAGTGATTATCACCTAACTCTTCCTGTTTTTCTGCTCTGCAAAAATAAAGGCAAATATTTTAACATTTTACAGTAATCCCATCGGAAACTTCAAACTCGTATCCTATTAGAAGTGTAGTGGAACACATTTACTACCCGGGCATAATGTCTTTTTTCACACATTTTATGAGAAAATTCTATTTTTCTTTCTTTCCGCAGGTACCGGTGTCAGAGTGCGATGTTCGCGATGCGCACGACCCTCACAGCTTCAATAGCGTCGTCCTAACTGCGTCGCCCACGTGTCATCACACACTCCATGTACACGGATTGCGCCCGAGGCAAAAGCCCGCGAAAATAGCACTCGTGATATTTTAATTCGCGCCGGAACATGTTGGTGGCGGAAGTTGGGAGGCTTAGACAAAGGTGGTGTCGAGGCGGGAGAAAGACGAATTACCCTTTCCGTGTTGGCCCGGGGCGGGGGTGGGGCGGGGAGGGCGCCCACCGACCTTCTGCCCCAGCATATGTTTCAAAGATGCCGTTTGAATCTTTTACATCGCGAGCCTCCCTCACCCCGCGCCTCGCAATCTGCGCCACGCTTCCCTCATCTGCTCCATCCTCTCAGCCGCGCGAAACACACACACAAACACGACAGCGCCATCAAACTGACGACCCCGTCACCGAATCCATCGAGAACACGGATGGAGGGGGAACGAGAGAAGATAAAAAAATAAAATACTTCTAAGAGCAACGGGATCGTTTTCGAAATGTAATTCCAATCCTCGCTATTGCGTTGCTCAAAGGAGGGATTTAAACGGGGGGGTGGGGTTTGCGAGGGGGAGATGCTCCAGGGGGAGAGCTCAAGGGGCGGGACGGTTGCATTTTTTATGTACAAGGTCTCGCGTCTCGCGCGCGCGCGTGTGTGTGTGGTATGTTTACTTCAGCACTGCACAGTCGTCTGAGTGGCCTTGACCCATTTCTCGAGATGCCTACCGGGTGCCTTCCCACCCATCACTCTTCTGGCTGCGCGGTGATCTCTGGCCCGCTCCTCCAGAGACGGTCAACAAGGCGCCCGCACCATCGACCTCCACGCCCGCCAGTACTGCAGTTCACCGGGGCCATCTTAATGCATATGTGTAAAGCTGAGCTCATTCTCTCGCTCTCACTGTACACTTTCAGGAGACGTCCAACGCTTGAAATTTGGCTAGTTACAGTGTTGACCTAGTGCCTCGCAAGAAAACAAACGTAAAAAATGACCAAATCTCGACCCTGAGTTGACATCCCCGCCCCGATCTGTAATTCATGAGTACCCACTGAAGCTCGATACGTGGGAAATTTAACATAAATGCACAAATATACCAACTGCTGGAAACTCCACTCCACTACTTGTACATTATGCCTGGAAGATGGTCTTTTAGCTCATTTCTGCAGCCAGGGTCCACTATTAAAGTAACGCGCATTCTCTGGGAAAAATAGATTAATTGATTCTCCAAGTGCAAATAATTGAAATTCTCCAAGATACTCGTACTATCCTACTGCATAAATACACTTGCACGGACGTGTCTTCTTTGCCAGGAAGGTACAGTGAAACTCCTCGACGGGAATGCCTCTTTCAGGAACGTTGTTTTAAAATGCTCTTGATGTTTCTCACGGTCTCCCAATGCTTTAAATTCAACTCTCTTTTTATTCGAGGAGTGAAAAAAGGCACACTGGGCCAAGTCGGGAATTGAAAGGGGCTGAGGGACCACAAAGGGATGGTGCTCCGTGCCAGGAAGTTGGTAACGATGAAAGACGTGTGGCTGGGGGCATCGTCATGGTCAAACTGGCAACCGGCTGCGTTGGAAGAGCAAACTACCCCCACATTACCCGACCGGTTTTTCCGTACTGCCATGAATACTCGCGGCACTAGAAAATCATGCGCAGTACTTTCATAATTGACAATTTCTGCCGAGCCATTTCTTTTAGTGCTTCAGACATGTTATCAATTTGATTAAATCGCAGGTTTAAACGCGGCTTATATGTGCGTGTATGTGTTAGACATAAGATGAAACGTGAAATCAGGTGTGCCATATACCCATGATATGCAACGATCTATTTAATATTCTTCATTGTCTCTTTAATTACCATTTGTAGCTTCAAATGAAAAGAAAGGAAAGCATCGACATCCGGAATGGAATGTTGCTCCCAAACAGCTTCGATGGTTTGATAAATGAAAACCTTTTCCCCGGCCCGGTTAATAATCCTGAGATGATCCGTAGGTCCTATTTCCATCAAAATATTACAAGTTGCCAGACTGCTCGGAAATACCGAATGTGCCAACGTCAATGTTTGCGTGCTGTGAAAAGATAAACCTTTGATGCTTAACTATACACTCAAAGATATCGTAAACAGGTATTTCAGAAAATGTTTTCCCAAAAATTGCGCTTTGATTCGGGCGAATGGTGACCGATAGTAGATAATATTATTCCTCCATTACCTTTGAAATCAGAAAAAGAGCCGCGTTTCATTTTCTGCAATTAAAAGAACATCGAAAATAATACCACTCAGCATGAATAAATCAGGGGCAATTTATTTATAGAACGTGTTCACTGAACTAAATTAATTTATTCAAACAGCGAGTTCCCACTCTGGTAAAGTGCCTTCCTTTCTTTATACAATAACTCACGAGCTAAAATAGCATATATTTTACTGCCTATATGACCGTTTTTGGTCTCTTAGATTTGCACCATTCGTGCAAAATGTTATCCATTTCGACCGTGAGAGAAATTTAAGGCCCTCATATTACTTGAGGGATGGAAAATCTTCATTCAAGCAGCACACTTTTCCTCAATTCCCTGGACCCGCTGTACAATCAAAACAAAAAAGTATCTCCCTCTCTCTCCTTAAAAAGCAATTCGCAAATTAATCTCAGCAACGAAAAGCTAATACAATTTATGATCGATGAAAAGGTTTACAATTTCTGTCGCCAGTCAAATTAACATATCGAAACATTTAAAAAAAAATTTCTATTTTTACTCATTTCGAAAGCAAACTGAAAAAACTACCACATTCGATAAATTCCTATTTCTCTTATTCCACGAATATATGCATGGACTATTATTAACGTAATGCGTATGATTTTATTGTTCGCGCGCTATGAAAGCGCAGTGAAACATGTCGTGAACTGTGGTAGGGAGTCTGCCCTTCACCGATCAGCCGGCCACCAGTTTGCTCCAAGCAGTCCGAGCTGAAAGACCTACCTCCGCGTAAACTGTGTTTTTCGACTTTGTAATATGGCGCGAATTAGCGTTGATGGAGGTCAGCCTCCGCCATGACAATGCTCCCAGCATCACATTCTTCATCATTACCAACTTCCTGGCCCGGAGCACCACCGCGATGGTCCCCACCGTGGGCTCCGTGCGACTTCCCCGACCCCCCGACTGAAGAGAAAGAGCTGAAAGGAAAGCATTGGGAGACCGTGGGAAACATCCAAAAGCATGTTGTAACGTTCCTGAGAGAGACATTCCCGTCGAGGAGTCTCAGGTTGCCTTCCAGGCGGGGTGGACACGTCTCCGCAAGTATATTATTGATTCAGGGGGAGAGAATATTTTGAAGAATTTTAAGCATTTGTGCAAATACACAAACACCTATTTTTCCCTAAGAAATAAATAAAGGAAGGTTTATTACTTTCACAAAGGTCCATACGCACAATGTTGGCAATAATTCAATTTAAGAATCTGAAGGCGCCCTCCGCTTAAAAACAGAATCGCTACGGTTTAAAAGGTTAACCAGTATAATTCTAAAATAACAATGGTGAACGAGGTATTGCCCCGAGAAGGGCAACTTTCTTCTACATATTGCATAGCTGTTTGCGGTGAAGTACACTCAAAATTAATCATTGGGAATATCCCTCGGAGGATAATATTTCACGAGTAGAAGTGACATCGAAAAGAGACATTCATCTACGTAAAAGCATGTTCCGAGTAAAGAAATGTGCCAGACAGTACATGAAGTAGGTAGGTACTTGTACGCGATTTTTCAGCGATGAACACAGCGACGCGGGTGGGAAAAATTGGAATTAAAATCAGCAGGGAATTGATCGGTTTGCTAATGACCCAGCTCTAGTTTATCAGTCATCCATGAGTTTTAAGTGTTGCTGAGTGAATTAAAAATTCAGTGCAATAGGTATGGAATGAAAATCAATATGAATAAAAGAAAGGTTATGTGATTATGTATAAAAAAATGGCGAAGCTAAACATTAAAATAGGAGGGGAAACACCTGAGCAGGTAGAACAATTTACGTATCTCGGAGGTGTTTTGTACCAACATGGTCAAAGTAGTAGGGACTTAACGAGAAGAATTGCGCTAGGCAAGGAGGCTTTCTCAAAGAGGAGGGAGTTGATGACGGGGACGAGAAATAAGGATGGTTAGAAGAGACTCGTAAAAACTTTGATATGGAGCGCAGCCATATACAGCGCGGAAACGTGGACACTGAAGCAGGGTGATAGGTGTAGATGGGGGGCTTTTGAAATGTGGGTGTGGAGAAGAATGGAGGTAAAATGGACCGAAAGGAAAACAAATGAAGAAGTACTAGGGGTGTTGGGCGAGGATAGGGAATTGTTGGGGGAAATCTACATATGGAAACAGAAAAAATAGGCGATGGGTGTATTGATCGGCAGTGGGATGTTGAAGATAGTAATGGATGGGAAAAAAATGCTTGGCAAACAAGGAAGGGGCAGGAATAAGATAGGGATGTTGGACGGGACGAAGGAAGTACAAAGAGAGGAAGAGGGACTTGTACAGTAGATGCTCTATTGAGTTGTTTGGTGATATTTATTTGGTAGTTATGTTCATCGAAAACGTACCTTTACCGGTAGATGATCTGTCATTGCATTATATATATTATATAGAAATATGTACAATGGAGTTTTCCTTTTCTTCATTCATTGGCTCTCAAATCCCTTAAGTAAGACCACTTTCGCCTGCTCTTTGTGCCACCGTCGAGGATCAGAGTACTACAGTGGCGCTCGTTAACCACACCTGCCGCTCGTCTCCTGGGACCGTGCAGCACCACACTGCTCCCGGAAACATAAATGTGTTTAAACTATGGCAAGGCATGTCTCTTAGTGTTTCGTTTGGTAATGATCCGGTCCCTCAATTTTGAGAGTACCCATACACGTTGGCGAGCGGAATTCAATGGTGCTAAAAAAGTATCACCCTATAGGGAAGAAATCGTTTTAAGACGTGTGCTTAATATGTGCATAAAAGGGCATTAATGTTCATTGCAATACACTAAAAAAATAACAATGAAAAAATTAGCATTAATGTCGACGCATATAAATGCCCGGCAATGATTACTTTTACTGGTTAAATAGGTTTCAGTCGGTGGGTAATTATCATGTGGCACTCTAAATTTCAATTTTTCACTGAATATTGTTTACTTTGTCAATTTGTCAACCTGGTAATATTTTTCATTTGGATACTAATCAATTCCTTCCGCTTTTTACCGAGATACCTTGCAAATTTTAATCCGATATTTTGCGTATTATATCTTGCGCTTGAATATATGTTGCACTAAGTTTTATTAATCACTCTTTTCTATAATATTTACAGAGAATGGAACGATTTCAACACTAAAATGTATTACTGAAGGCAACAAGAGGCAACAACTTCGTAAGTCGGTGATCAACGGGAATTATATTGAAGCAAATTGTGGAATTGAAACTAATTTAATCTGTGAGTGTTAATCCCAATGTATATACCACTTCGTTATTCATTTATACCGTTTATTTTTCAGCTCAACCGACTTTTTCTATGGCAGACGTAATCATCCTTGCGAATCGACAAGCGAAAACTACACATGGAAGCATTGTTGTAGTTCACACTTGGAGCATACGTGTTTAACATAAGCTTATATCACTGACGTAACGCGAGTGTTACGGGGTCATAAGTACAACATGTACAAAATCGCTAACATGTGCTTAAAACATGCCAGCGCATAGTGTGCTAACGCAATGCGAACTTAGTTTCCTCAATTTTAACCAGAAATTTACAGAATTAAAGAATAAAATGGATGATAACAGAAATGCAAAATTAAAAGAAAATACACCATTCCACCTGCACTTTAAATACACATTCACATATTACTGATTTTTCAAGCGGCGTTCGACAGAGAAGAGAATCGAAACAAATCGAAAGTAGAATAACCACTAATGAGTGTTCACCACGAATTCTTTCTGTGGTTATCTCAAGAATAAAATATTAAAGGATTTAAAATTGCTAATTACACAGATCTTTCTCAAATTAATTAAAATAAAGGTCTCATTCAATTAATATAAAATTAATTTTAATTAATATATTTTCCAAAATATATCCACTTAAAACAATACAATACATGAAATACCATTACTAACTGAGCGCTATCAATGCCAACAAAAGAATTTTACATTCATGGCTGCTATTCCGATTCCCTGCCGTGAGATTTAAAGGTTTGTCCTGAGAGTAATGTCAGTAGGGCTATTACATATCATTTGTTGAATATTTCGTTAAAATTGATTTAGAAATCTTCAAAACAGGCCCAAGTTTATAATTACTTTATGTTTATATAAATGTCTGTGAATAAGAGTGTTAAGAAAATACTCATCAAAACTTTGATACGGAGCGTGGTTATATAGTGCACGGAAACGTGGTCGTTGAAGCAGGAGGATAGATATAGATTGGAGGCTTTTGAAATGAGGGTGTGCAGAAGAATGGAGAAGCGAAATGGACCGAAAGGAAAAGAAAAAGACGTATAATGGGTGAGGGAGCGGAAGGGAGTACTATGGATGGTGAGCGAGGAGAGGCGTTTGTTGGGAGACATCCTATGGAGGCAGGAAAAATGGATGAAGGGAGAAAAGGGCAGGAACAGGATAGGGATTTTGGACGGAATTAAGGAAGTACACAGAGGTGAAGAGGGACCTGATGTACGGGATTAGGTTGCTGGATTGGGTTTTGTTAGGAGATATTTATTTGGCAATTGTATCCATAGAAAACCTACCTTCACCAGAAGATTACATTAAAAAATAAATAAATGGCACAGGTGCCACGCATGGACGGAAAATTACACTGAGTTATTCCTCAAGCATTAATCGACACGCGTAACTGACGAATGTTTCTTTTAAATCAAACCGCTATTCGTTTTTAAAGCTAACATCAGTTTTTTATCCTCCCTATATTTCAATCAAATACTTAGGGCATTCGGAAACAACATATTAGCCTCGCACTAGCCGGGAGTGCTCTCGCTAGGACTGGGGGAAATATATTCCAAGCCCACAGCTGCAGCAAGAAACTTCCTCGCCCACACGAGGCGTAAAATACTCGTTAAATCTCCTCCGCTGCCCGGAATGCTTAACGAGCAGCTTAGCCCAAGCACAAATAAGACTGCAACGAGTCCGAACTTTAACCCCCGGGAGTCCGATGCGACGCCGAATGCATCCGAAATACTAATTATCACGACGGAAGTGAAACACGAACCACCACGAAATCATCATCGGCTTAAGTTTCTCTCTGTCCTGCGCGACGACCTCACACCACTCCGGACCGTTTTTTTCGAGTGGGGGAGGTGTTGCTTCGCGCGTCAAGGCGTGTAATCGGGGCGAGGGTCCCCCTAGGGGAAGGGCGGGAGGAGAGGGGAACACCAGAGGCCCGCCGCGTAAGCGACCGCATGCAAAAAACCGTCCGTGAAAGGGGCGAGGTTTAACGGGGGAGGGTGCGCGGTGGCGCATCAAAGTTCCCCACCCCGAAACCCTGGATTGGATGGTATTCGCACGGGGATGGCAAATAAGGCCTGAGTAGCTTAGCGCGAGGAGAGCGGTCCCACCGCCCGGGCGAGGTGGTGGAGGGTGTGGACGGAGCGACCCAGGCATCGGCAATCGCCGAAGAGACGCTGGAGTGAGACCATCGCGAGTGCCGTGAGTGTCTGTTTCAGAACGCCGTCCAGAAATCGGAGTGCCCATAATGCAGCGCCATTTGGGGACGCGGTGTTCGATGAAATTTTATACCAAACAAAACTAGACCGGTACGGAAACCTTCGAAATGATTCAGGAGGCTTACAAAGAACACGCCATGGTTTTCATGTGGCACAAGGGAATCATAGATGGGCGCGAGGACATGGAGGACGATGAACGCTCTGGAAGACCTTCAGCGAGCAGAACTGACGAAAATCTGGCTAAAGTGCGTCAAGTGTTAAACGGTGACCGACGTCTCAGCATCAGAATTATTGCAGATGGAGTGGGCTCGCATCAGAACCCGCCCGGAGAAGAAAGACGAATGTGTGCACCACCATGACAATTTAACCACCGTCACTCAAGTTTTGACCCGGTTCAACGTTAAAACGCTGTCACAGCCACCCTATAGCCCCAGTGACTTCTTTGTGCTTCCCCTCATGAAGAGAGACCAGAAAGGGAAGCGGTTTGACAGCGTCGCGGCGGTCCAAGAGGCTTCGACGAGTGTTTTGGACCGCATTCCGATTGAGGAGGTCCAGGGAGCTTAACCAGCAGTGGAAATCTCGTTGGGAGCGAAGTGTGGATTCTCAAGGCACCTATTTTGAAGAATTTTATAGTCCGATGTACGCTAATGTTCAATAAATATTGTGTTTTAAGACCAGTCTTAAAACTTTCTTTACGTACCCTATATCATCGTGAAGGAGGTTATACGCGGCGGGGCCGGAGCTCGAGAACGCGGGAGACGAGAAGAAATGACTTCCGGCAAATACGCAGGCGTACCTAAAAATGAAGTGCGCGCTACGAAAGATATCCTTTCTTCTAGGTCGATTGGTTTGCTGATTGAAAAACTGGTCTTTCTCCGCCGCCGCCGGCGTCGTCCACCCGATCTTCCTGGCGCGAACGCAAGGGTCGGAGAACATATAAAAGGCCTCTTTAAAGGGGGAAGGGACATAGATAAAAAATATAAAAAAAGGATTTTAGATCCACCTCATTGGAGTCGCGCCCTTTTGGAATGAAGCAGCTCATCAAAGAGGGCGTTATTTCCTTTACGTTTATTATCAAAACATTTCTGAAAGAACGGGAACTAAATTAGGGAAAATCAATAATGAACAAACTCAACCTAACGAGTCGTGTGCATTCGATGCAATTGCAAATGTATTCCAGGTCGTCGCTTCGCGATTAGACTCAAACGAGTCAGTTGTTGATGAATAAGTAAAATATTAAGGGAAAGAAGACGTTAATAGGCAATGAATAAAGGAATCTTGACTCTCCTACTCATTTCAATATAACAGAAACCTACCCCATTCATTCTATTTTTAAACTAATTGTTAATTAACTGATGCATAAACATACTAACCGAATCCGTAAGAAGTTTCCGAAACCCGTCGCAAAAACAATCCAAAGACAAGAGAGTGACGACCAAGAGATATAAATAAACCTATTTCAACCTGCAATAAATTGACAATTTATTATTTTTAATTCCTGAGGTTGGCGGAATCAATATTAATTGGAGACAATATTAAAGTTGAGCTCCCTCTAGCAAATTGAAAAATGGTCAATTTAAAAGCAATGCGCATGATTTTATTGTGATGCGAGTATCCAGCGCAACAAAACCGGTCGGGAAATGTGGTGGGGGGTCTGGCCTTCCAACTCAGCCGGTCGTAAGTTTGCTTCGACCACTTTGAGAGGAATGGCGTGCCTCCGCATGAAGTGTGTTTCTCGACTTTGCAACACGGCAAAAACACGATGAATCTCCTCCATTACAATGTACCCAGCCACACGTCCTTCTTCATTATCAACTTCCTTGCACCACAGTGGTGGTCCCCCAGCCCTCTTATAATCCCGACTTGACTTCGTGGACCTATTTCCCCCGACTGAAGAGTAAGCTGAAAGGAAAGAATTGGGAGACCGTGGATAACATCCAAAAGCATATTCCAGCGTTCCTGACAGAGAGTCCCGTCGAGGCGTTTCAGGGTGCATTTTAGGCGTTGTAGTCAACTCTCCGCAAATGTACTGATAAAGATGTACTTTGAAGATGTTTAAGCATTTCTTCAAGTGCGTAAATAAATAAATCTATTGTTCCCAGAGAAATAAATAAAATCATGCGCATTTTTTTCATAGCGGACCATGTATAAATGTGTGGGTGTGTATCTGTACAGTACACATGTTCATAGTTAAACATGTAAATGATGTACGTGCGCCATTCCACGAGTCCATGCGCCAGAAAGAGCTTTTAACGCGCCCCCCACATCCATGCCGGCGAATCTAAACATCCACACTAGCCATGGGTGTTTAAGAGTGGAATAATGGGAGCGAGGGAACGGCGGAACTCTTTATGGTGGAGGATGAAACGTTGAGCACCGAGGCAGGGAAGGCAGGGGGGTTTCACGGCCAGGGGGGTGCAAATGCAGGCCGCCACGAGGGCATGCGGCAACATTCGGAGAGATTCGTTGGGCCAGTAACGAATAATTATCCGTGTTAAGTATTATTTTACTTTCGCGATGCCCCACGTGTCATTCAATCACTCATTCATCCATACATATTACCCTGCAAGCCACCGCTAGGGTGTGTGGCAGGGGGGGAATACACACCAGAATATTTTTAACTCAAATATGACTCTACCGTGGTAGGAATATGATATCTTAATCCCTTATCGATCGTGGGTAAAATGACGTCTTAACTCTATCTGTTCTACACTTTATCTCTTATTTTATAGACATGATCTC